>JAQIWA010003263.1:0-10908 GCA_034693305.1 Eueremaeus valkanovi | reverse complement strand
TGTCAGTCATACATATTGTTAAAAGAAAATAGTCTTAGAGTTCAAACGGATTGACAATTAATGTATTCAACAAAATATAAAAGAAAAGCTTTTTTAGTCAATCTTTGACTCAAATATTATGAATACCTATTCGTTATTAATACCAACTTTACTGATTGGGATTTGACAGTGAATGGGTCTCGATGTTCATTATGTGTTCAAGGGACTTCTCATTTTGAAATAATGTTAAACCCTGGTGATTCTCTATATACAGTGTAACCGTTCGTATTGTTTGAGACGTCGTTTATAGACATTATATCAATACTGTTGTCAACACATTATAAGCTGATTATTGAATCGATGTTTGGCTTCACTTCAACTCTATTCACATCTCTTGCATAACATTTACTTTACGTTTACTTAACGTTAATTATATTTTATTTTTATTTAACAATGAATTCAATTAAATGATTGAAACAAAAGTTGGATTAACTCTAGAATTGATTAATAACTTATCGAAAGTAAACGATAAGACAAAGCAATCAATTGATTCGAGTGATGGAAGTGGAGGACAAAGTGATAGAAGAAGTGGACGTTTACCTCAACAAAAGCCTGTCCTCTAATCTCCATCTCTTCCAGTACTGGTCGCACAGTTCGCCCATCGCTGGCCACTCAGACGTCAATGTGAAGGCCAGACCAAAGCACCGGATGTTTGAAATTGAGACTAAAATCGATACAAACGGTAAGAATTTTGACGAAAGAAAAAGCGAATTATTTGGCCATAACTTAGAGGCGAATGAGTCGACAGCCGACCAGAAGAAGACCGCAAACAGTGGTCACAAACGACTGGACAAACAGATTCTGCAGTCACTGGAAGTGAAGCCGACTCTCAGTCAGTATTGCGTTGCAGTCATACGTAACGACTGCCCGGAAATACATTTAAATCCAATTCAATCCGTAATACAATTCAAACCAAAACTCTATTATTTGAATAACAAATTGGACTTAAGTTCGGGTAAATCGAAGACCAGTTCGAAGGCCGAGGAGTCGGACGCAGAGCTCTCCTCACAAGACGAGGCGGAAGTGCAGACAAACATTCAGACGATTACAATGCGGTTCGCGGGTCCGGACGAAGAGAAGCAGAAGAAGGCCAGAGAGAGGTCTTTCACTTACTTCCAGCAGCAGTTGGCGAAAGACGAGTGGATTCCCATTCGGTGTCATTCGACGCAAAGCAGATTGTCTTCAGATAACAGAATGTCTTTGATATACAACTCATCCGAATCTAATGACAACAACACTAACGACACAAACAGTTCGATCTCTAGTCTTAACGAGTTTTTAGACCGAATTAAATGTTCGGATGAGACAAACAATGAGACCAGTGCTCAGAACAGTAGTCAAACTAGTTCTCAGAGCAGTGGCTATTCTTCTCAACCCATTGCCCGCTCTTTACTGAATCCATGTCTGACTCAAATACGTGTCCTTCCGTTCGCAGAACAGGTTCGACACCTCTTAATAAATGCCAAACTCTTGTCCTTCGATCAGATCATTCAACTCTTGGGCGGAAGGTTTGACCCGAACTCAGTGCTCAAAAGTGTCCAAATCTGTGGACTTCTAGTTCGGGGCAATTGGGTTGTGAAGAGTGAAATACTTTACAACAAAGAGGTGTCGGCGCGAAGTCCAGTGACTGGAATACCGATTGAGCTGTTGTGTCGCTCAAGAGATTACATAATCTGGAGATTCACTGAAACAAAGTCTTTGTTCAAAAAAGACATTTTCTCTTCGGCTCGCAATCGGATCCCAGAGGAAGATGTCGTCGATATTCTCAGACAAATCGCTGTTTTCGATCCGATGACCAAAATGTGGTCATTCTCTCTGCCGGACGACTCGAACTTCTTAGACAAATACCCAGAAGTGGTTCAAAGACAACAGCTCTTGTGGTCGAATAGGTATACGACTATCGAAAGGGCCTATACTTCTAGTGCTGTCGTTAAGACAGAAGTCGACAATACTTTGAATAAAACGCCGCAAAGAAAGCGAAGGAATTCCCGAAAAAGTTCTGCCAATTCTATTGCCAGTGCAGACGACACCGAAGTTATGGAAACTATAGGTTCGGATCAGAACTCGACTGCAAATGCGAACAATCCGTTCTGTAGTCCCACTAAACCTAAGAAAGAGCGCAAATCCCCGGCCAAGACAACAGTGAACCGCAAGAACTCGGTTTCGAAAGTCGCGGCCAAAGCCAAAGAGCGCCGGCGATCGAAGTCACCGAAAGTCGCAGTCTTTGAAATAAATCCAACGCTTTCTATGTATCCGACACCAGAGGAACGGAAGGAATTAGTGAAATGTGTTTACGAAAAGTTGAAAAACACTTTTTGCATGACTTCTGCAGATCTGCGACAATACGTATCCGACAGTACTTCCAATAAGATGTGGTTCAATGTGTCCGAAGAGGTGATGGAAAGTGCTGTCAAAGAATCGGGAGGTATTCGAGTGCAGAACAAATGGCCGCAAAACTCAGCGCAACAGCCATTGTATGCGTTGACCAAATTCGGCGATTCTTTGGACGACTTTAGAGACGCTTTGGTTGAGATGTTTGCCGACAACACCAGAGTCCGGGTCTCGACGTTCATCGAGAAAGTGACGGACAGACAGCTGATCGGCGACAAGAACTGTGAGAAGACTTGCGTTCAACTGCTGAAAGACTATTGTATTTTCAAATCGAGTTTGTATTATCTCAAGGGAACAGTTAGTCCGAACTGATTGTGATATTCGCATGAAATCTAAATTATTTTTGACTAAAATTTTATAAATCGATCGAAAAATGAGTTAATTTAAGCATAAATTCATTCAATTTTATTCTGACTTTAAATAAATAAATGAAAACTTTGTGACAAATATTAGCGTCAATGCAATGGAACAGAGATGTACTGAAGGTCTGACCCGTGGAATGGCATTTAGTAATCGATTCGCCAAAGAGTTATCAATTTTATGGTAAAAAAGATGAAAAGTTTGCGGAAAATGAAATAATAATAGACTTTAATTCGGTTTATATTATTCGTCAGATATTTATAAATATTGAAGAAATCAAATGATTTTAAATGATATTAATTTCTTAATTGAGTTAATTTATATTTTAATTAAACAATAAATCGTAGAAAGAGTTTGAAAATCAGCGATAAGTTTGTGAACTTTTCAAATACAACGTTACGTCAAAACAAAACCAAAACGTTTTTCACCAAAAAAATTCAAAACAGATTTAAATTCAATATTTGAGCCGAAAATTGGATCACTATTTGAATCATGTCTTTAGCCGACGAACTATTGGCTGACTTAGAAGATGGCGACGACATGGATGACACTGTATTGCCATTGATGGCCACCAATGGCTTACCGGGCGATCCGGCGATGGAAACGGACGAACAGAAGAGCCAATCGGGCTATACGTCTGTCCGCTATTTGGCTCAACTCATAGACAGCGAAGAGTTGGTGAGAGTTATGAATGAAATCAAATTAAAACAAGCGGACAGTCAGTCAGAAGAGCTGGCCTTCAGGAAGTGTCAAATCGACGGACCGGTTGAGTCGCACCCGGAGTACAAACTGATAGTCGACGCGAACAATATGGCCGTCGAAATAGACAACGACATAACGATTGTCCATAAGTTCGTGAGAGATAAGTACGCGAAGAGGTTTCCGGAGTTGGAGTCGTTGGTCCCGACGCCGCTCGAGTACGTCATGACTGTCAAGGAATTGGGCAATGAGTTGAACAAAGCCAAGACCAATGAGCACCTGCACCAGTTCCTCACCCAGGCCACCATTATGGTCGTGTCGGTGACCGCCTCCACCACTCAGGGATCACAGCTAACAGACGAAGAGCTGTTCCACATCTGCGAGGCCTGTGATATAGCCATACAATTGAATGAATACAAGCAGAAGATCTATGAGTTCGTTGAGTCGCGGATGTCATTCATTGCGCCCAATCTGTCCGCAATCGCCGGCGCATCCATTGCGGCCAAACTGATGGGTCTGGCGGGAGGGCTGACCAACCTCTCAAAGATGCCCTCATGTAATCTCGAAGTCCTCGGTTCCCAACGCAGATCTCTGTCCGGTTTCTCGAGCACAGCCCTTATGCCGCACACGGGCTTTGTCTTCTTCACAGATATGGTTCAGGACTCACCTCCGGATCTGCGCCGCAAAGCCGCCCGACTGGTGGCCAACAAGTGTACGATTGCGGCCAGAGTTGACGCATCGCACGCCTCCACTGATGGCTCGATTGGCCGTCAATTTCGCGACAAAATTGAGCGCCAATTGGATAAACTACAAGAGCCGCCTCCGGCTAAACAAGTGAAGCCATTGGCCGCACCCATAGATCAGCCGCAGAAAAAACGCGGCGGAAAACGGATCCGGAAATTGAAAGAACGGTTAGTCATAACTGATTTGCGAAAACAGGCGAATCGAATGAATTTCGGAGACATAGAAGACGACGCCTATCAGAACGACTTGGGCTTCACTACCGGCCAAATGGGCAAATCAGGCACCGGTAGGATTAGAGGTCCGACAGTGGACGAGAAAACCAAAGTTAGAATTTCGAAGACATTGCACAAAAATTTGCAGAAACAGCAGACATACGGCGGCAGCACAACAGTCAAGCGCCAGATCTCTGGCACGGCTTCGAGTGTGGCCTTCACTCCACTCCAGGGCCTCGAGATTGTGAACCCACAGGCGGCTGAGGTCAGGGTTAATGAGGCGAACGCCAAATACTTTTCCAATACGAGTGGTTTTCTTAGTGTTAAACCGAAATAAACTTTTTTGTGTAAACTCTTTTCGTTATAAATCTCACAAATAATTAAAATTCATAAAACATTATTATAAATGAAAACTAAGTTATTATAAAAATAAATGAGTTTTTGATATATATTTTCCGATAAATTAAATACGATTTACAAATAAGTGATTGAATAATAATATTTGTTAACAGAGTATAACTTAAATGTACGCTAATTACAGGCAATACATATAGTGTGGCATTGAATTAAATACATATATAATCTGAAGACCAGTTTTAAAAGCATTTGTTATAAAAAAAAATTCTTGAATTTGGAAACAAATAGTTTTCAATGAAAATGAATTTCTAATAAAATAATTCACAAAGAATTGAAAACATATTAAGAAATTAGCAAAAAATCAATCATTGCTTGTGTTTGAGATCCAAACCGTTCTCTTCGAGTAATTGTTCGAAATATTGGGCCAAAGATAGAGAGGACTCATATTCGGGCGAATCCTTGGGGTTATAGAAGAGCGCGTTGTTTAGCATTATTAACACCTTTTATGAGAATACAAATCATTATTGAATTTTCGAAGAGTTATATAAAAACATAAAATTAATAATAACTTCCAAATGACTCACATCGCGGAAGAACTGTGAATTCGAGGTATAGTTCATATTCAGCTTTGAGACCAATTGACCGAAATCTACATAACTTTTAATTATTTTATTGTAATTCGGGGCCTAAACAGGAATGGTATGAAAAATATTAGATAATATATTCTAATCACTCGAATGAGTATAAGGGCTCACATGATTGGGTCGACTCCTGAAAAGCCAGCCCTCGTTATGTCTCTGCAGTTTCTTCAGTATATCCTCACACAAACCGAAATCCAACGGCAGTTCTGAGCCCTTAGCCAACCGACGTCTAGAACCGGTAGCACTTCTTTGGACCCTTTCTTCCTCTTCCTCTTCAATGACTCTTCCGTTCATGAAATCAAAATCCTGTGAATAACGACTCCTTTTCGGTCGTTTCGATTCGACTTCACTGCTCTGCGAGTCATCGCTTATATTAATGTCGATTACATTCGCTTTCTTCCGCTTCCGGTCCAACCCATTGGCCAAACATTTGGAACAAAACCAATCACTTCTTGTGATTCTCTTGACGTTAGCACAACTCAAATGATAATAATCGCGACATTTAGCGCACGAGAGCTCCAAATTGGTATCCGTTTTGTTACAGAGCGCACACACTTCCGGGTCATCTCTGGGAGAGTTGGATCGAATCGACGATAGTTTGTCTGAAGAGTCGGAATCGCTTCCATCGAACTCTTCATCACTGGTTTCGTATTCACTCTGACTCTCATAACTCGATTTCGATAATGATTTGTCTTTTTTCGGAGTTTGAGGTTTAGTTTTGGGGCTGCAATCGGGACACAGCCATTCGCCGCGAGGAATGGCGTCCAGCGATGGTCTCAAGCAGTAGATGTGATGACCTCTGTTGCAGACATCGCATAACAACATGTATTCGGCGTCACATTTGCGCCGACAGAGCTTGCAATAGGCCTTAAGCGCAGACTTAGACCACGTTATGCTGTAGTCCAGAACAGACAAGTGAACGAACAGCTGAGACATACTTGTGCTCTCTTGTAGACTCAATTCCCAATTCGGCAAAACACTGTTGTCTTCACTCAATGGCACCGACAGACACATCGGGCGAATGTTTTTCGTTAATATAATTATAGCTTTACTCAAATTCTCAATCAATTCCTGTCTGTTCTTCCCGTCCCTTTGGACTAACCCTTTCCACTCCTCTCTCGACGCTTTAGAGCCGACGGCAAGACTGCCCGCGTATATGCGCTCTTCCAAACAGAGTAAGTCCTCTCTGAGTGCACTTTTAGAAGAACTAGAACTGGATTTTGCTTTTCGAGTGTGAAATACTTCTCGAGTCAAACGATGTGATCGTCTGGTTTCGGGCACTGGTATGTCGTCATTAAACTTATTCGGTTGACATTTGTCGAGAGAGTCAATAATTATACTCTTTTCGCGATTCAAAGCAGCCATTAGTTCGTATTCACGAAATCCTCGACAGTTTAGGCTTAGAATCAATTCCTCCAACTGTTCGCTCGTGTAATAGAAGGCCCATTCGGGGCACTCGCATGTGCTGACCAACCCGTGGACACAACACGAACTCATATTAGCCGTACATCTGTCCAATCGACTCAAATGCGCACTTCTTTTGGCACAATTACCACTTTTGTCGTCACTATTAGGCACTGATGTTGTGTTCGAGTCGTTCTCTTTGTCACTCGTCGTCGAACTGTCGTCTCGAAGAAGACTTTGCGAGCAATCAGTTTTGTCACAAATCTCTTCGAAACCATTCGGTTTACACGACTTGTTAGGAGTCGGCTCTTCAAGACAGGGCCCGAACGGCATAACTGTGTATCTCGTGTTCGGTTTGATGTGTTCGACAAATAGACCCGGAATTGATTCGAAGACCCAATACTTGCGAAACGCGCGGTCGAACCCAATTGGCTTCAGTCCAGAACAGGCCTGAAGTCTACGCATTTGTGCTCTGATTTCAGTACAGTTTCTGACCTTTTCTTCCTCTTTGAGTGACTTTTCTCTTCGATATTCTTTCAATTGCTCTGCCGTTCGAACCGATGCCTCAGAAGTGTTCGAAGTCTGCGAATCCTTCTTCAGTGCATTATCTTTGGACCACTTATTGAACTCCATCTGAATGTCTCGGATCTGTTTCCTCTTCTGCGACAAATCATACAACGATTCGTCGATTATATCCCGAAAGTCGACAAAAGCTAACAATTGATGAATCAATAAACCGATTATTTGCAGCCTTTCCTCTGCACTCAACGCAAACATCGATTCGAATTCAAGTTTCGTTAAAATCGATTCATTATTGGCCACAAAGTCAATGGCCGGGTCTTCGCGCGAGTCATAAAGTCCACGATTTTTGGAGCGAGGCTTCGGTCCGGCGCCAGACGAGAGCACATAGAGGCGCAACACTTCGGTTAAGTGGAACGGATCTAAACTTATTTGATGTAATTTGAGGCCCAAATGATTTTGGATCCAATTGTGATAATAATTGGCGTTTTTTTCTCCCGGAGTCTCAACAAACTTATCCATTCGTTCCTCTTCTCCATTATGTCTCTCCTCTTCATCACTGGTCTCATCCTTAGCCGCATTCTCTGGATTTATGTCCTCTTCCTCCTGAATGTCCTGAAACTTGAAGTTAGAGGTCAGCAATACCTTCAAGAGGTCGGCGTACGGGCCATGTATGTCGTCGTCGCATAGTATCTGCTCCATGAGCTCGAAGGTCACCCCCGAAGGAAAGATAGATTTTGTGTCAAATAATTCATTAAACGAATGGAAAAATTCTAAAACAAGAACAGAATCGGCGAACAAATGCACAGGTATTTTGCACTTAAGCGGAATCGGTTGAGGAAGTGGTCTCAAGTCATCGCAGGCCAAGTCATCGCGCTTTGCACTCCATTCCCGCATACTTTCCTCCAATACTTTCTTCTCTTCCTTTTCGCGATTCTTTTGTTCCAACTTTTGTTGTCTTTCTTTCTCTCGTATTCTCTGCTTGTCTTCAATCGGTCTAACATTTGGCGAACTTTTAGCCGAAGTCTTACCACAACTCGAATTCGGAGACATTTTTTTGCTTTTGTTTTTTGAATTAGTTTTTTGAGAACTCATCGACTTTTGGCTCGAATTCAGACTTTTATTCTTATGAGAAGAGCTTCGCTTTGAATCCATAATTGCTTTTTGTTTGTCTTTATTGAATGTCTTCACTATCACTGTCTGGTCCTCGAAGTTTGGTTCGGATCCGGAGAATATGTGCGACCATTGGATGTCATTTAACTTGAATTTCCGAATCGACGACTCCTTCACATACATGGGTTGACAGCGTTTGGCAGACAATAAGTGCTGTTTTAAAAACAGTTTCACTTTATCTTTGGTCAGAAGACCTTTGGTTCGGGTTATTCTCTCAGCGCCGACGATATGCCTATTGTTCTCGTTGTCAATCACTTCATACTTATAAAGCGTTGGATTAATACCGAAGCAAAGCGTTTGGGAACTCATCTCTTGGTTCTGCTCTTCACTTGTGGCCACTTCTGCATTAGACGGAGGAATGACTCGAAACACCTTTCCTTTGAATTTACTGTAAAATTAGTGATAATTAGAATCAGATTCGAAGACAAGCCGTAAAAGACATACCGTTTTGTGTTTACTATTGTTTCGATTTCTTCGGCAATAAAATAACGATTTGTAACGAAAGCGTAAATCATATCAACGATTGAATTGAATTTCGAGTCATTTATATAATTCATAAGATATAGGACAGGGATCTGAAGGCCCGTCGGGAAAGATGTTAGCATTTCGGTGGCCGTACGTTCCGATTGAAGCGCTTCGTCATATGTCAGACCTGTCCGACCACTTATAGCACACGTCCAGACCATAGACGAGCACAAGATCTGGCGCTCAAAGAACTGACTGCAGAGACAGACAAAGCATTTGAATGAATAGAAAATATGAAAACAATATTAAACTAAAACTAATTACTCGTATGTAATGAAGGCTTCATTAGTGGTCTTGCAGTAGAAGACCTCATCTTCTGGACTGACATTGTCTGCGAGTCGTTGTCTTACGAACGGCTCTCTACCCAAAAGTGGCATTTCTTTGGGTCAGACGAGCGATAAGTACCCAAAACTGAAGGTTAGGTTTAGTGCGAACACAGAAAATGTCGGACTTTTTGTGTATTAAATAGCAATCAAAACACGAAACGAAGGAAACGACTCATTCGTTCAGACATTGAAAGCAAAACTCTTTTTCTGCTCCTATTGTATGACAACTGAAAAATCAAATTTCAATTACAGTTAAAGAATATAATTAACGGAATATTCTGTAAATCACTTACCAATGAGTGTCCGCACAATTCAATCGTAGAATAGATTTAGTACTGAATTGAGAAAAGAGTGAATAAACGAGAAATTATTGAATGTTTTAATTAAATAAGGATTTAATGATTGAATTGAATATTGAATACGCAATGACTGCACGACTGACTGAATGACTGAAATGCTTTGAAAACATAAAAACATTATTTCTTTTCCCTCTCTATTGGTCTGACTCTGACTGCACTCAAATGGAGTGAATTGGCGCTCAATCGACGCAATCGACTCTCTGTCAGACTGTGCTCTCACACTGCCATCACTTGACAGAAGACAACCCAATATTAACGTAATATTAATATTATTGTACAGAACAGACAATTACACGACTTTTTCATTTAGTTTAGTCACTCAAATGAAACTTTATTATAGCCAGGTTAAATATCAATACAGTTCGATACAGTTAGATTCGAAAGAAGCAATAATTATTAATGTTTGGCCAATTTGGCCCTTTGTTTGCTTTATTGCCAAAAACAGCTGATATTCAAATTACAATGTTTTTAGCAATTATTTTAGAATATATATTGATATCATTGATATATAGATGGATTCAATCATAGTACCAGGGTAGCTTTCATCAAAAAAGTTCAGTAGAATTGTCTGGATTATGATATTAATTGAGTAAGGCACAATCAATTTGTGTAACCAGTACAGATTGTCATGTTCACGGTTTTCTTTTTTCTTTGAGAATTTGATCCTCCTAAAATGCTAAGAATAGTGTACAGTACAGTTCTGTTACTTTTAATTTAGAGTATATTAAAATTCTTATTATTAATATTAACAGTCATAACCAAACAGTCACAGTTGAAATTTTCTAATAAAATAATACAAACTTATTATAAACATTAGATTTTAAAAATTATTTCTTGGCTGCAGTTCACTAATGTGTGTAACTATGGTAATCAAAAGCCAATATTTCTGGAATTGGCATAAAATGCCAATTAAAGTCATCACTAAATATTAATAGTAAAAGAAAAGAATATAAAGTATATAAATGTCTAAAAAAGTGTTTGTCTGTACTGTTCAGTTGAATTGATTTCCTATTGAATATACTGTATTTGTGTCATCACTAGAGCTTCTAAAAAAAGCAATATAAAGAGCGAGCAAGCTTTTAATTGTTGAAGATTTCAGACTAGAGTTGAATTATAGAATAGAACCGAAATAGAATTAGAACCGCATTAGACATACAAA
>JAQIWA010003262.1:0-10910 GCA_034693305.1 Eueremaeus valkanovi | reverse complement strand
CAACAATGAGTCTGACTCATGAACTCAGATATAATGCATTGAATAGTGGTTCTGGAACCACAGTTTGCCTTTCGTTGGTAATCAGCTATCATTTCAAACACAGATTCCGATAAAAAGGACCCGAACTCTAATTATCTGTTAAATCTCAGTTTGTTTATCAAAAATGACTTTCGGTTTTGAATATTTTGTAATAATTACAATAAATTGTGAATATTTTTGATTTTAATTATTTTATTGAAATAAGAATTCTCTCTAATTGTATATGAATTCAGAATCGATTAATCAAAGCTTTGAAATGTTTTTCAGAAAGCGGTGGAGTCATGAAAAAGCCTAATCCCAGCGATAGAGAAGACGAGACCAGAAATACCATCAAAACCATGAATAGACAGCAGTTGTAGCAGAACTGATGGTTTGTCACAACCAATAGCTCCTGAATATGATTGTGCGAATCGACCGATTGCTGACTTTGATGGCGAAAATTGTTGCAAAAGATGCAGAAAATCCAAAGAATTGCCTGAAATACGATTCGATTGCAAACAATCACTGCTTTGAATCGTCTCTTCAGATGACTATCACAACAACTGATATGATATGTGAAAACTGAAGAAACAATTGTATAAATGATGGCAAACGACTCAACAAAATAACGGCACTGGAAGTGAACCAGAATCAGGGCTAAGACATGGAATAATTGTGTCGACAATAAACAGATCTTTTGGTTTCGTAGCATTTGATCCATTATTATTGGATCAACCAATTGATTGTCACCCGAACTGAATCAAAGAAGTATTTATTTAAAAAGTATTTTGAAAATGATTTTTGGGAATCAATTAATTGTAATGTTTGTCAAAGAACTGAACGGAAATACAGTATCGTTTGAAACAAACCTTTCTTTGGTATAACACAAGTGCTTTAAGTTCAGGAATATTCTGATTGTTTCCAAATGAAGGCTCAAAATAATGAAACTCATTGTAAACCACTTGAGATTCTCTATGGCTTCGATTGGATTCCAGTTAAGCATAAGAATCGTTGATTGAATCAAAGATAACATTTCGCAAACCTATTATCAAAATCTGAGAATCGATTTATTTTCGATATATTTATGAATTTTGAAAACAATAATTAATTGAATAATAATTCGCGCGTTCTTACAGTCAATGGCTAACATTAGCTAAGCTACTGTATGTCCAGGGTTGGCAGTAAATGCCGGACAGATCTGATGAGTTATGTATAGACTTTAGTTTTCAAAATATTTCTCAGACTTTCGATATAAATAAATTAAATTCAGGTTTAGGCGAATTAATATTTTTATTCATTTAAGAATTGATGAAAAATAAGATACAATTGAATACAAATGAAATAAATATATAAATAATAATGAAATAAATTGAGATTCAATTAAAGCTAAATATTAAGAAATGAACTAAAATTTTGAATAAAAACTAAAAATTCTTCAGTCGTTTCAATTGTTCAGATTTCTTGACTGCGGACACTGCTCATTTCGAGACTGCCCAGGGATGACCTCGATCCCGTAGCTGTATATTAATGAAAAGGTTTAAATTTGAATTCATTTAAACTAAAAACAACTGACCCTTAACTCCTGACTGTCCAGTTCCTCTCTTTGGTACTTCAGTTCCGCTTTTTGATGCTCCGGTTCCACTCTTTGGTACTCCTGTTCCGCTATTTGGTTCAACGGGGCTCTTCAGTACTCCAGTGAAACCCCTTTGCTCTCCAGTTCGGCTGTTCGGTACACCAGTTTCACTCTTCGGTAGTCCAGTTCCACTCTTCGGTAGTCCAGTTCCACTCTTCGGTAGTCCACTTTCACTTCTGACCGTCTTCTCCACCGTCTCTTCAATCACTTCTTTTTGTACTAATAATTGAATAAAACATTATTTCATTTGATTTGTTTGAAACAAACGATTCATTCGGTACTCAATACTGACCGACGACTTCTTCTCTCTTCGGACAACAGCAGAGACACAGAATGACGGCTATTATGATCAGTAGTATTAGAAGTATGAGAAGCCATAGCCACCACATTGAGCCGCTTTCCTCTGGTGTTGGACTAGCATTGTTTGAAACGGTCTCTCCATCTGCACCAGTGTTGCTATCAGGCGCTGTAGTTGGAGGCGACAGGCAATCGATCAGTTCCGACATTGCATTCATTTCGCACTTAAGATCAAAAAGAGTTTTATTGAATGAATTGATTGAAACATATATTAAGTTATGTTTATATCGCATACATGGGTCACATCTGTGTCGTCATCTCCTACCGCACAATACAGATATTTGAAGGTTCCGTTACAATTGGTCGCACTGTTGGGTCCATTACACTCTTGCCTTCCTTCCGATATGCAACAGGCGATTAGGACAACTGTCCCGTTCACGAGAGTGGAGTTTCGGTTGACCTGAGCGCCGAATAAGCCTTTTATATATTGAGTCCGATATTTTGTGGTTATGTCCCACAACGACATCGGAACTATTTCACGCCCGAACTGGTCCGGACCAGTTATTTGAATATGAGTCATGTTATCCAATTTAGTCACGTTGGGAAAAGTGTCGACCAGTTTCCAGGTTTCGATTTTTGGCGACCAGAATGGTAGTGAAGTGTTGAACTGTTGCTGCCGCAGCAATATAGTACTTTTGGCCTCTTGTCGGGAGTATGAATTGTAAGCCACCTCAGGCTCCCAGGAGATACCCGTGTTGGGGTCAGTGAAGTTGACACTAAATGTGGACTTATTGGTCAGTTGGTCGTCGAAGCCATTCATGTCTATTGGAAATGCACTCCAAGCAACAGATTTTAGGTAATACTGAAGAGGAAGTATATAAATGAGATAATTGGGCGAACTTATGGATTAAAGTGATTATACATCCACTAAACCGATTGTGGTCTCATTCCAGTGGGTGCTGGGATCGCCACTCCTGACAGCGAATGCGAACCAAGTACCGTTAGAACTGTTCAACCAATCGCTTTGTTTGCTGTTTACGTCCATTAAAGATAGGCGTCCGTTACGGTCCGCATCACTACCAGGGTTATACTCCAGTTCCCAGTAGTGGTCCTTATATATATAGAACTTCTTGTGCATTGTTCCGGTCGGGACAGTAAGTGTGTAGCCGAAGTAGCCATCCTTTTCTTTGAAGACCTGACAGAAAGTCTTTGACTGACCATTGCTTAGGACTACGAATGAGAGCAACGAAACTGTTTGCCAGAAAATTGAAGTTATTTTTAATTGATTTAAAATTAATAATATTTATAAATTATAATTGGTTTAAATGAGTCAAACCTAAGGCTAAAAATCTATTCATCTTTTATGTGAAGAACTCTTCAATAAGTTGCGAATCAGATGTTTGATAACAGAATCGGTTTTATTATCCGATTTTATTCTAATATAAAATCTCTTCGAATCAGAAATAGTGTCGGAATTGCTATAAGAATTCGTTAATTAATTTTGAATCAGAATATTCTTATATTCAAAGCCATATAGAGAATACGCGCTTCACTTTCATTGTTATTTTTGTTGTTCAGCGTTATTTCAGATTTGAACAATTAAATCAATAATTAAAAACTAGCAGGGTCTTCTAATAAATTGTAAGCACTTTTGTGACAGTCTGTAAGCCTTCTAAGAGATAGCACGAGATTTTGAGCACAACTTTCAATAATAATAATTATTATTAATTCAGTATAAGTTAGGGAACGAATTGACTGCCACTTGAAGTGTTCGCAAAGCAATCAAATGCAGTCGCGCTCAGCAACAATGGGACGCAATATTAAGCCAACCCTTTAAGTCAAATACAACTGAAATTTCAAACTAAAGAACCAATACTTTTGTGGCCAATAATGGGAATCGGTTTCAGTCTGAATATGTCGCCGACAGAATCCAAACGAAGAAAGACAGACAATAGAGACAATCCGATCGACGAAAAGCGAATGTTTTTCATTAGACGTCATTCCGATCCCCATTTCGGCAGTCATTTCGAGTGTTTGGACGACAAAGAGGTTTGCAATCCTTCAGACCGTGAGAACAGATTCTATTTGAAGATCGGAGGAGTGACTGTACTGCAGAGGAAAGAGGTTCCGGGAAAGAGGATCCGGACGTCTGCCGAACGTCTGAAGGAAAGTGAGTTTTATGGAAGTTATGTATATATCGGAGACATTGACCGAAGGATCAGAACTTTACTCTACGCCAGAAAAAAGGGTTTACCGCAGCACAAGTTGATTAGTATTCCGGGAACTCTTCATAACGTGATTCCAAGATTTGATCCAAAGGATGGCGAAGTCATTATAGGAATTCGAATCGTTAATGAACAGTCCTATCATAACAGGAAATGGACTCGATTTGACTGCCCGACCGACGACAGCCCCGGCTTTTTCGAAATCAAAAGTTTGGGTCCATTGAAGACCGAAATCGGTTGTCCTTTGTTTGCCATTTATGTGCCGAAGAATACATCGCTGCTTATGGTTGATGTGACTCAACAGCACTTGTATGCAGACAACTCTCGGAACTACATCTATACCCTCTTCCAAGAGGGAGCGATTATTAGCTTCAAAACCAATTTATTCTTCTGTTTCTACGACATCGATGAGGGCCAGGAGTACGACGCGAACAGTATGTATGCAAACAAACGCTATTTATTGAACGAAAGCAAGAATTTGGAGAATTTGCTGACAAAAGCAAATGAGAACCGAATGGAAGACAAGAAACGAATCATTTTTCTGAAAAGTGCTTCGAATCACACGTTTTGGACACTAAGAGTGACCAAACTTCGGGGTCAATCGGATGATATGGAGTGTCAGCTCTGTATACCAACAGGTGGTCAGTTCGAAGACATACTTCCCTGGAGTGAGGGCTTGAAAGTTGTCCGAAGAAGACATTCACGAAAGCCATGGAATAAGTATATCGAAAGAGAGACCACAGAAGAGACACAAATCAAAGACATTACAGACACAAAACAGGCCTATCCTTCAGAAGACGAGGAATACATTGATTTCCAAAACAATGATTTCGAAGATTTGTAAACCATTTAAACCGAAATATTTATAAAAAAAACTAATTATTATTCAAAAAAAATTTCGATATTTTTATTTCAATTGATTTCTGATTTACTCTCGATTTTGTCGATTAAATTAAAATAAAAATTTTGTAAAAATTGAATTAAAAATATTTATTTAATTAATTTTTTTTATTGATTTTAGATTTATTTCTTAGTTTAAAAGCACCCAAAGTGGGCGGTTCGTCAACCCGTTCCCCGAACCGGATCTCATCCCTCAAGTGTGCGAACGAATCGTCTTTTTCTTTCTTTACTTTCTTTTTCTGTTTTTTCTTAATTTTCTTCAATTTTTGTTTCAATTGTTTATTACTTTTCTTTTCGTCTGTTTTCGACTTAACATCGATTTTGTCATCATTTGTGTCAACCGTTTGATTGAAGTCGACGTCAAACCTGTCCTCAATAGTGGCCTCGGCTTTGGCTTTGGCCGACAGTTTCGACAATCGGCTCATAAACTGGTAATGACTTTCATATAATCCCTGTTCTATCACATCAGGCAATGGTCTATCACTTCGAGTCATTCCCTTCTCTATCGGTTCCGATTCGGGCCTAACTATTAGGACAACAAAATTGAATATAAATTCAGTTTTCAATTGAAATATTGATTATATTTATGAAAACAAACCACAAATCAAATCGTTTTTATTCTTATTTTTCTTCTTTTTTTGTTTAGATTTTTGTATGAATTTCTGTTTTAAATCCAGAATTTGTTTCCATTTATTAGAAACTGTTTGTTCGCTAAGATTTCTGTCAATTATTTTCAATTCGTAATTAATTTTTGACTTTAATTAAAAATATAAATAAATAAATGAATACTACTTTTGGGTGATTTTCGAGTCTCTAAAGTCGTCTTCAATTAAATTATTAACGGATTTAAACTTTTTGTGTCGATTAGACTTCGCTATCCGTTTGTGTCTCATATTTGCCTTTAGTATCAATTTATTAACCAATTTATGCGTTTAATTATAAATACAAATTCAATACAATTAATACAATTCATTCAACTCTAAATCCATTTAACAAATTGTAAACACAAACACATGTGAAGTGAAACCAAAATATTTACATACAATCTATTCATAAATAACGTTACGTTTAGTGAAAGTCATTAAAATAATAATTAGTATTAGAATTATAATTATAGTTAATATTTATTAATAGTTTTGGATTTAATTATTCATTTATATTAAATCGTTTTTTTTATTTAATTATTTTCTGATTTTTCTAATTATTTATTGCTTTTTTTGTAACCAATATTTTGTTACGTTATTTGTGGAGAGAATTATGTTTGAAATTCGAATAAAATGCGAAAAATGAGTCAATAGTTGAAAAATATTGCGACAAATGTTTGATTGATTTGAATTGAATTCAATGAAAATGTGATTCAATTTAATTGAATTATAAGTTGAATAATGACTGCGAAAATAGTATGAGTTTTGCGCCAAATATTTGTTTAAATTATTTGTATTTCTATTACTGTTTGCGAACTCTAATTGTTTACTCAGTCGCTTCGTCTGACAGTCATTGCAAGCATTGAGTCATTTGTTGTGGAAAACAGAAAATATTTTAATAAATAATAACAAAAAAAAACTGAAAATGTCTTCAAATAAAAGACGAAAAATATTCCTCCGAAGCGATAGAGAGAAGAGACGATCGTTGGACAGATTCGGCGACGATATGTGCGAACTCTTATTGAGTTATCTGACTCTCAACGAGAAGTTTCGCTACGAATGTGTGTCCAAACAGTTCCGAAGAACTATCTATGAAAAGCAGTTCCAACTGACCGAAGATGACATGTATGGCCTCAATCTGGTGGCGCTGTTGGGCCGACCCATTGCCCAGGGATGCGGTGAAAATGGATGTAAGAAAGTCTTGAAACTGAAGACATTTGAGTCAGTGATCAGAAAGTGTTCTTCAGTTCAGTCGATAGTAATGTCAAACAGTTTTGTCCACAAAATCGTTAATTACAACGAATTGTTTGAATTGATTGCCAAACGGTGTCGACGTTTGACCGAAATAGCCGTCAATTATGAGTACTTA
Organism: Eueremaeus valkanovi; assembly: GCA_034693305.1. Classification (NCBI taxonomy): domain Eukaryota; kingdom Metazoa; phylum Arthropoda; class Arachnida; order Sarcoptiformes; family Eremaeidae; genus Eueremaeus; species Eueremaeus valkanovi. The sequence continues at coordinate 3,824 of JAQIWA010003262.1, read as the reverse complement.
AGCGAACAAACAATCGATAAGTTCTTCAGTAAATTCGGTTCAGATCTGAAAAAACTTCATTTTCTCGACTGTCGGCTCAACTCCATTGATATGATTGAGAAAAAAGAGTTTTTCCAAAACAGTCTGAAATTGTGTGAGAGCTTAGAGTCGATCGTCTCCTTCGAAGACCTGTCTCTTCTGTTCGACGAATATATTTATAATAAAGTTTTGGCAAAGAATTTGAAGACATTTTCATTCAATTATATGAACGCGGATTCGATACGAATCCAGAGATTCATTGAAAGCAACAAAACGTTGAAATCGATTAACATTTGCTTTGGTTTTAATCTCAAACAAAAGTCTGTCTATAATCTGATGAATGAATTGACGCAATTAACGAAATTACAAGAACTACAGATCACCAGCGCTTCCACTGTCGACCAGTCTTTGGGCGAAGCGTTCAAACGGTTTGCGATTGAGTGCCAAAAGTTCAAACACTTTAGAAAACTGTCTTTGATTTTGACTTTCAGTTCGTTTAAACTCTGTTTAGAAGTTTTGAATTCAATTCAATATTTTAATCGCTTAACACAATTACAGCTCATTCTGTACTACGAGCGCACAGACACTACTGCTGGCACTGATAAGACGGCTTTTCTATCCAATCAACTCTTCAGTCATTGCCATCAATTGAAACGATTTTGGTTTGAGTTCGATATCGATATAAACGACTTGTTCTTCGATGACATTCATATTCATTGTCCGGAACTCCAGTACTTATGTGTCCTCTCATTCCTCAACATAAGTACCGCTACTTTTGATTCTGTGTCTAAACTCCAGAAATTGCAGACAATATATATGGAGACCATATATGAGAGTTCAAAGATCTCGAACTCATGTCTATTCGAACTGATGAGGAAGTGTCCAAAACTGGATTTCTTTCGGTTCGATAAAGAGGACACTTATGTCAGACTCAATGACAGAAGACTAATAGAATTCGGACAAACGGATGAACACAATAATGACATTCAGATTATCAATGAAAGCGATTCTTCTGATGATAGTTCCGATGAATACGACACCAATAGCTCTGATATGTATTAATAGCTATCTTTCTATTCGTTCAGATTTTTATTTTTGTATCTATTCTTCAATTATTAGTCAAAATATTTAATTCTTTTGCTTTAATTCACTGTAATATCGATTCAATACAAATGCTATTTATGTTTCAATTCTTTCCAATAATATTAATCATTTTTTTTGCTTTAATTATATAAAAAATTATCGAAAATTTTGTTTAAGAAAATATTATTTACGTTATAATCATTGATCGCTTAAATAATTATAAAAATGTTTAGTTATAAGCAATAAATTATAAAACTTGTCATAAATTTAAATACTAATATGTCTTTCGAATTGAAATTTCAATTAAATATTTATGAAAATTGTTGAAAAAAATGTGAATTTAATGAAATTCTCTGAAAAATTATTGAAACAATTTTTTGAGCCTTTAATATGAATACAATTTTTTGTATTGAATTAAATGATTGAAAAATCGAAGAAAAAATTATTTTATCAGTTGTTCTGATTGGTCGACAATAGCCTCGGATTAAGAGTTTGTTTGAGTGTGTCTTCCAATGCAATCAAACTCTGATTCAGTTGGTCTGCAATTACTTTAAGATTTGTATTGAAATTGATTTAAGTGTAGATATTCTGTGCTTTCGTACCATTTGAACAAATATAGTCCATGTAGTCTTGATAATGACCTATATATTAATGACCCAGTTCACTCTAACATCTTTGCTCGCTTACTATTTCGTCTATTTATATAAATAACTGATATTTTATATAATTATAATCAGTATATAAGGAGAACATCCGAACAGTGTGTTTGATCGGACACTGATTTTCTACTTAACCTGATTTGGTCTCAGATTTCTACACATTTTCCGACTATTTTTGATTCAATAAAAGTTTTAAAACTGAAACCAAATTCTAATAGTTTTGGATTCAATAGTCAGTCAACGCATGCGTTCAATGATTTGTTGTTATGAAACATATGTTTTGCAATTGAGTTGTCATTAAATGGATTTATGATTGACTTTAATTAGACCTCCATTTGAACGATGGCTTCAAACGAGTGCTCAAACTGTCATAAACTGAACGAAACAATTAGTGAACAAAAGTTTAAAATAAATTTAATTGAAATCCGTTTAAAAGATTTGGTTAACGCCTATAAGAAAGTCTGCGCCGAAAGAGACAACTTATTGGCCATCAGTTCCGCAGCTCTTCTGCCACTCAATGATTCACACGAACAGCAAAAGAGATTGTCATCACTTGAGGCCAGTATTGCAGACATGTCTGCCATTTGTGGCAAATATGAGTCGCAAAGGATTAAAGACAAACAACTGATCGAAGAGTTGACACAAAAGTGCGAACAAATGGCGAATGACTTGAAATATAATGAAGCGATCGGTAGAACCGATTCGGCGGTTAAAGAGTCCATCGGATCCACTGATAAGACGTTCAGACAAAGAGGTACTCAAACTGAAGAAGAATTGTTTGCGAAGACAACCGAAAGACATAGAGAAGAGACGAATCAATTGTCGACTGATTTGTCGGATAATTACAGAGAAGTCGAAACTCAAACGGATTTCGGCTCAGAATTCGATGCCTTTAATGGCAGTAATCGCAAGAAAAGCGAATTAGCGGTCGTTTTGCCCACTCTTTCCGAAAGACAAGAACCCAATGAATGTGATTCAGATAACGACCAGTTGTCGAACAGAAGCAGAAGTCGTTCCCAGAGTTTTGGCTCTAATTTAGACAATTATCCGGTCTTTGCGGCCAATGGCAGAGAAATGGTTGCAAACAATGATGTCTTGTATTCGACACCCAATCCGAGCGGAGTTTCGCTCTTTTATGCCAACGAATTGGCCCGAAAAGAGATCGATTTGGCCGAAGCCAAACTACAGGCGCGCGAATACGAGTGCGCTTTACGTGAACTCAAGTGGAAATACAATACCGAGAAATACAGGTTTCGTAAAGACATTCAAGTCTTTCATTCAATTGATTTGATTTCTATTGAATTTTTATTGAATTCTCTTTATTTGTGTTAGACTTCAGTCGCGTATAACTGATTTGGAGAAACATTATTCGCAAATCTCATCGAATCAACCGTTGAGTCAATTGAACATAACTTATATCCGAAATGTTTTGATTAAATTACTCAATACTAAAGACAAACAACAGAAACAGTTTATGATTAACGCTATTCTCACGGCTTTGGAACAGAAGGACAGAAAACCCAAATGAGTTTAGACTTAAATAATGTTTTCAAAAGATTTTATTTTTTTTATTTATATTTTTATTATTAAAACAAATGTTAAATACAATGAATGAATCGATTTATACAATGACTTCACTATAAACCGGATTGTGTTTAAAATCTATCGATTATTTGGTTAATGAAATTGAATTCAAATAAATAATTAAAACAATATTTATGTCATTCAATATAATATAAGACATAATTTGCGCACAAAAAGTCAATATTGAAGTCAAACAGAATTTTATATTTAAATTACTAAACAATAATTGTTTTTAATTATTATTAAAGACATTATTATTATTATTGTTATCTAATCCTTATTTCATCAGTCGAGTAGTGGGGAGGTGCTGGGGCTGGACAGGCCATTCGAGACAACAACTGAGTCCGGATCGAAAGTGATTGAGAAAGCAATCATTGGATCGGAATTACTCTGAAGTCTGACTCAAACGACACAAGAATTTCAAAATGACTTTTATTTGTAATAAAACTGATTTCGAGTAGAATTTGTTTGAAATGATTT
>JAQIWA010003261.1:0-10910 GCA_034693305.1 Eueremaeus valkanovi | reverse complement strand
ACGAATTTACTGAAGTGGCCTATAGTGTAGAACGAGGGCTGTTTGTAAGCCTCGCCTTTCTTCGGGTCAATGTTCAAGGTTCCCCCATAGCCTCTCTTGTCATTCCATTTGGGCCCGGCATCCATGTCGTTAGCCATACTCCACTCGAGCCAACCCGTCCCGTAATTATTCAAAGACTATAACAACAAATGGTTTCAAAAATAATTATTTGATTGCAATAACAGCTGAGATGAGGACTGACTCGTATGATATCGTAGGCATATCTCTCCCCGTAATCCCATCGGCCGAGCTCTGGGCCGTCCAGATGACAGGCCTCGGTGTTCAACAAGAACTTATTCGTATAATTATTGTGCACTTCTGTCAGGAATTTATCGGGAAATCCACTCATCGGGTGATTTCCGTACCAGTGATACGCAATGCCGGCCACGTATTTGGCCGCCTCTTTGTCCGCCAGTATCGGAGCCACGAAATCCTTCATCCGGGTCGTGTCGTCGTCGTATATCATGATTTTCAATTTGTCCGGACCATAGCCTGCCTTCTCCAGAGTTGGACCCAGGTTCATTTTAACGAAATCCCTTTCCGTCTCTGCAGTAAAGTTCAGACAATTGAACGAATAATTATGGTTCCAGCCCTGGGTCGGCTCGTTCTCCACAGTCACTCCCCAGAGATCTATTCCATGGGATTTGTATGCGTTTATGAATCTATTGACAGAAAGTATTGAATCAATTAATCATTGATTGATTGAATGAATGGACAAATTGTTTGAACAAATACTTCACGAAATAGTTGGCAAACGACTGATAGTACTGTCCGCCGACAGCGCCTCTGAGGTAACCGCTTTCGTTAAACTTGTGGTTAGACTTCATCCAAGCGGGTGGACTCCAGGGGCTGGCGAACAGTTTGACTTTGTGTGGACTCACTTTCAATGCTTTCTTTATGTATGGGATCTGAGGTTAGAAACAGTTTTGAGACTTGCGTTCAGTCGAGACATGAATTGGTGTTTAATAGAAAATAATAATAACAATCAAACGGCACATACCTTCCACTGAAGGTCTTCCTTCTGGAGCGCAAAGTGTTTGAGATCCAGGTCTTCGTCGACGTCATCGTAAGAATAGGGCCGATCGGAGAAGTCAGTGCCAGCGATGGGTATCCGTGCCATTGAATATTCAATGCCATTATTGGAAAAATAGCTATCGATTAGCGAATTAGCCAACGATTCGTTGACAGACTTAAGCATTTGTCCGGTTGTGTCAGTAAAACAGGCGCCGAAACCATTGATGGACTGATACTTCTGATTGTGGTTTACTGTGATTTTCACGCTTTTAAGTGCTTTCGAATCACTCGAAGAACTCGTATTGAACTTCAGTTGAGTTTCATTGAATCGATTGCCGGCTTTATTGCTCTCGTAAACGGTTACGAAACCGAGTTTAGGCCTCTTCAGCGCCGGTATGTCATCACAATAAGTGGCATTACATACGCACACTGTGTCTGCATTCGGGACTCGCCTTAGAATGCATTCTCTTCTGGCGCTCACTAGAGGTTCAGACAAATTGTTTCAATAAATTAGGAATAAAATAGAAATTATTAAAAAAAATTGACTTTAATTACCGTTTATTATGAATAAAGTGAAACAAAATAGTAAGGAATTTATTAACAGTTTATTCATCTTTTTTGATTGCAAACCATTATTAATAAATTTTTGAAAAATTTCAGTTTATATAAGACTTTCTTGTCTATCAATATTCTGTAACAGAGATGCGGCAGAAAGAGTCAGGTATAAACACCATCCATAATAATTTTAAACTGGTAACTCATATTTCAACAAACTTAAATTCTAAACAAAATTTTGAATGAAGATTTAACTTGGATTGTCCCACATACTTAAGATTATATTTTTTGTTGCTACGGTGGTTTTGACAGTTCCCCTCTACCCGCCCACCTCTGCAGCTCTGTATTTCACTCTATTATTAAAGTCTGACAGCTTTCACACCTAATCTATGAATAATTGATATTCTTTTATCTGACTAATCATTGACCCCATTAAGCACTTACACCAAGTAAAGAAAGTTCAAAAAATCACCCTGTGCTCACATAATATTTTAATCATTTTTTATATGAAATTTAAAACTAAATGAAATGAAATTAGTTTTAAATAATTTGATTCAATATATGATATGTATAAATGTAGAGAAATAATGTTATCAATGCAACTTTTGAACTGAAGATTATTTCTTATGATATTTTATCTGATTTAGAAATCAACAGGTACATATTGATAAACTGTTCAATTAAGCTTGGCATAATCTATTCCAAGTACATCTGCAGCTTATAAATTGTTGTCAAAGCTATTCAGGATTCTGTTACACACATTCTTAAGGGGGGTAATGGCTCAGGTTCAATTGGATATAATTATTGGAGACCAAGATTAGATTTAAAAATAATTTTATTTGTAATGGAATTATCAGTTTTGCCATAATTTTTAATCAATTAAAATATTTTTATTAACAAATGTTAATTATTAATAAGTCTTATATTAATATTATATGAAGTTTCATAGAAACACAATTGACATTTATATAAATGAATTAACTAGGTAATTCTTGATTCTTCTATCTAGGTAATTCGATGATGGCCAAACTCAGCAAACCTGGAGGGTGTAGGGGCCTTTACCATCCCGAACTCAAACATTTGACCTAATTCCTATTAACCTTCTGTTCCAGCAAGAAATGATTGTATGGGAAGAGCAATTTTAAGTAGAAAAAGACAGATCTAATGAATTGGTTTGTTTACAACACTAATCAAAATTTTATTATAATATACTGTATTCATAATCTGTGCCAATAATAGTCTAAATTACAAAACATTAAACTTCTTATAAGTTCTTATATTCAATACATAATATTTTTCAATGAAAACAAAATAAGTAGATATTGATAAACAAAGTGTTTGTCTAAACAACTATTTTAGTCTCAGAGCCAGTGTTTGGATCATATGTTAGCTTAAGGGCAAACAAAACTACAAACGTTTTTAAGCATAGATTCAAAAGTTTGAAAACTACCGACTATTGGGTTAGAAAGAGCAGACAGGAGTGGGAGCGGGAAAGAGCAGGTCCTGGAGAGAGGTCGAGAGGAAAGGGAGAGGTTAGGCCCAAAAAACGTGCACTGTTAGCCAATATACACAAATTGATGAATTGCTGCAACGGTTTGCTTATTGTCTGCTTTTGTCAGTGAAAGTAAGTCTGCATACAATATGATGGCAACCCGGCTCAGAAGATCCCGGCGCTTCCTATCCCAGATCACATTGAAGAATGATAACTTGAGAAAATTGGACGACAAGTCCAATCCTAAATTTAGGGCATCGCTCAGATTTAGCAAAAAGCAACAGGTATTCAATTTATCACTTTTTACTTATATTTTACTCATTATGTGTTATAATGAAGAATATTGATCAAGTTCGATCTATCGATAATGATTTGCTCATCGATCTCATCCCTCGCACATATTTCTCTAATTAGAGTTCTATGAACTCAAATAAAAAGCAATTTTATATATTTTGGCGACTGTTTGATATCAAATACAAAACTAAGTTATTATTTATCCATACGTTTGAAAATTCATAAAATATTTGTTTACAGATATTGATAGACATTATAACAAAAATATTTTGTTTATTCAGTTTTAATCAACTTTTTACTAAACAACAAAAATCAATATATATTTATTTCCTTATTTACTAAATACAACATATGGCCAGTTATGCAATAGGATAGCTAAATATTCATGCTCGTTTAATGTTCTAAGCATTATGATTAGGCCAATAGGAGAGGACAGATATGACCAGAAAGTGTTCTCAATAAGTATTTTACAAATATTTCTATTAAAACATTACTTTTGAAAAGAGTTTTTGTTAAACGTATTTCCAAACATTGCTTCCATTGTTCCCCGGGTGCTTTGTTTTTTCAAAAAAATTATGTTAATATCCAGCAAATTATTGTATCACTTTTACCTTGAGTAGAGTGTTTCAATCATTGGGAAAAATACAGTTCTGTTTTGAATGATCGCAATAATAATTATTCATGAGTTCAATCATATTGTTTCGAAAGTCGATCAGAAAATCATTGAATAATGAAATTATTGCAAAATCACTAAAAAATGTTGAAAAGCACACTTTCCTCCGATGCCTTCCACACCTAATCTTCTCTATTGAAGAAGGACCTTGGCCGTAATGGATCTGACTGAAATGCCAGAACATTCCTACCCAACCCTTTCCATAGTGTTTCCTCAGCTATGCTATGAATCATATTTTATGGATTATAATAAAAACAAATAACTTTGAAATTCAAATAATTTTCAGACGAAAAAAATGATTAATTTAATTGAAGAATAAATATTTTTATATTAAAAAAATGTATTAAAACCTATAGAAAATTACAGCAATTTCTTAGTTTTTTAGTCCACATAAATTCAATTCATTTTTTATCTAAAACTAATAGCTTTTTCATGAATTCAGCCAAAGTTATGAAATATTATGCAAATTAAATAAGAAAATAATTTTAATACAAATATTATTTTAGATTTTATACTTAAACTCAATAAATATGAAATTAAATCAAATATAAAACAGTTTTTATTATTAAAGTTCAAAAATTCATTTTAAACTAATTTATAAACAAAATTAACTTAAGTCCGATTTACACGAAAAACCATTTATGAAATAATAAAAAATATTTGAAAATAATTAGTTTAAAAGATTTTTATTCAAAGCATTTTAGAGTTAATTGTTTTACAGAAATTATTTTTTTTAACAAAAGTTATATTTCATATATTTTATGATTATTTGGATCAATATTTAATATTTTTTTCATAAATACTGCTTAACATTAAAATTTGATTAATTACTTAATTGAGTTAAAAGTAAATTATATATGGATTTGAATAATGATTTTCTGAATTAATTTATCAAACATTAAATGTAAATATATTTCAGTCGTGTATTACACACACAATAGCGAATACATCAATAAAATATAACAAAAGTAATTTCGATTCTGTCGAGTAAAGTATAATTGAAAATTGATTTGACCCGTATACATTCAGCTCAATTAATCAATTTTCTAAATTATAACAGTATATAATTTTTTCTATTGCTTTCCATTTCTTTGCTTATTATTTATTTACAAAATTAAAGTCAATTCTCTTTTACGGAAAACATTTATCCGAAAAAATTATGAAAAATAGTAATAAAAACATGTAATCAAATGAATCACAATCTCAATAGGATTGCCGTTATTTAACGTTTCGTTTAATAAATTATTTATATTTTTTTATATTTTTAAAAATGTTTTTTCTTTTTTTTTCGTTCTCATTGTTTATTTCCGTTATTTCTTAACTAAGTCGTTAGATTAAACTAGGATAATTTTGTCCTTTATTAATACACCCTGCTTCAATTCAGGTCTTCTTAGATGGCTAAGATCAAGAAAATTTAATTTAATGCATTAATTTAACAGGATATCTAATTAATGCTGACCAAGCTGTCTCTAGCAATGTTTATATTTTCTAGATTATTTAAGCTTATTATTCAATTGTTGTCAAGGACATTGGCTAGTATTTCCTGTCTAACTCCAGATGGTTTCACTTCAAATATTATATATAAATGTTACCATGCAATTTTCAGTGCAAAACATTTAATTTGGGTACACCTGGTCAACCTGGTCATCTGTGCAGTCATGTGGCCATTAGTGGTATTGTTCATTGAAGCCAAACATGAATTGTCTGAATCAATACAAATACAAAATGATATGCATTTCATTGAATAGCGAACTGTTCCTCACCTGCCAGTGCACACACCACAACAATATACAGTATAAATAGCACCGGGAGGTCACAGTTTCTAATGCAGCATAAACTGTGAAGGATGATTAACAAAATTATTTACTCGATTCGATATATACCCGGAATAGCATTGAATTGAATAAAAGTCTCGATTAGTCTAAAGAGGAAATAAAGCAATAATAATTATTTGTCCTTAACTCAAATTCCATTTGTTATCATTTAAAATGAATTAGTAATTAATTGAATTCAATATTCGTTACAACTTATAAACATTGTCTAAAAATTTTTCGCAACGAAACATATTTCTGATAATATACTTGAAATAAATTGAAAAATAAAAAAGTCATTCCTTATTAGTCCTAATTAATGAACTTAATTATCAAATCTATTCCGGAATAGTTTATAATTTATGGCAATTTTGGCTCAATTTCTGCAGATTTTTTCAAAACTAACGTCTAATACAATTAGTAATTATTATTATAATTCAAATCCAATTTGTTTATAACAGTCTAACAAAACAAAATCGCAGATGAAATACAAGGTCTTTTTTCACTCTGTCACTGCTCTAGCACTGTAGCATAGCTGCAATTGACTATTGACTACATCATCTGAATATAGAGCTGAATCAGCAGAATATCTAATAATGAAAATAAAAATATATAATAGAATTGAAAACTTTTCAAATCAGACTAAAGTAATAGCATATGAAATGATCATTAAATGGAAATTTTGATCGATTTTTATTACTGAATAACAAATAATATTTAATGAAAGGACAATTTTTTCATTTCTCAATTCATTAAATCTATTCTTATTTTTTTCTATTAATTTATTTTTTCATTGATATTGAGATTTAATTATGAAAGACTTTATTAGCACTCAATGGCAATGATATTTGTGATACACTTTCTCATGAGATTCTGTTGTGAATGCGATTATGTTTTTATGACTTATATTTGCATTTAATTTGTGTGAAATTATTTTTTTTCTGAATACAATTTCTATTGTCATTATCTGAAAGACAAAATTAGACTTATGTTTGCTTTCATATATTCGAGGGTAAGTTTTTATCCAATTTTTCATTTATTAGTTTATTTATATTTTCCAGACGTGGCCAGACATACCTACACAAGTAGATAGAGTTCAAATATTTAGCCCGGTCTTTAATATTGTTATATTAAAGCGTAAAAATTAATCAAATCTATAATTCATTGCAATTATACCATAGGATCAATGATTAATAGACTTTAGTTTTGCGCTAGATGCTTTTTGTTTTACTACCCCTGCCCATCTCTGCATTGTTTCCGTTTGAAGGGTGTGTTTTGAAACTATGTATGTAATGGATAATAAAAAATTACTTAAAAATTTTTATTAGTTTATTGAATGATAAGATTGATTATCAATTATAAAATATGATATACTGACTGTCTGTCTCTCCATTTCTTTTGTTTCAATTGAAGGCTAAATAGTTTGAAATTTTCAACAATTTTTTTCTAATCCTCTTTTGAATAAATAAAATATAAATCAAATTCAGAGCACAATTCTTATCTTGAAATATAATCAGACAGAAAAAAAGCGCTTAAAGAAAATTAATTTCATAGCAATGACCATGATATTGACTGCGTGCGAATGTGTACATGCTCATTTGTATAAAAAAAGATAATTTCAACTTAAATAACAAAACAAATAGTTTTGGCATAAATACAAAAATTCTTGAATTGTATGAATGCTAATAATAAGTTAAGAAAATATTTAATATATTTATTTTCCAGATTAACATGGTCATTCTAGATTAGTTCTACATATTTCTGATATTGTTTCATATTATTAAAAAATAATTTAATTTCATTTATTTTTTCTATTTTCGATATGTTCTCACAATTATGTCCTTTAAATTGAAAACTCATTGAAATTGATATAAAACCAAAAAAATTGTATAATTTTTAAGAAGTACTTGAAATGACTTACAATTTATTATATCGTTTAAAAATTTGTTCTGCTTTTAAACCAACAAAAATTGGTTTTTTTTCTAAATTTTCATTTTATTTAATTCAATACTTGTGTTGAAATGCATTTGATTTGTGGTTTTCAAAGATTTTTTGATACGAAAAGACTATAATTTCAATGAATGTATTGTTAAAATAGAGTTTTTATCTCTTTTTTTAAATAAAATCTCTGATCCATACAATCCAATGATGTTTACAATTGACTAAAATTATACCAAAAAAATATAGACTATTATAACAAGCGTTCCATTAAACTGAATATTAGTTTCTATCATCTTATGATTAATCATAATATTTGTGGTTTTGTTTTGAAATTAGAAAAAAAGTTAGTTTTTTCCGTACATACACAATAGCAGGGATGTGCAGACCATACCAGAGTAGATCACATACAAGCTCAAAATTAAACAGGTATATACTGTATATATATATATATTTAATTACAAACTTTTAAGTTAATATGACCTTGAACACACGTTAAATGATAAACTTGTAATACTGTATTACCTAGTTTCATTAATGCAAGCATAATTGGCTGAATGCATCCGCAATTAGTCTAATTTCAAGACAGTTCATTTTTAGTGGTCGAGGTAAAATCTTTATGGTTTTTTCATAGAATTATCAGTGTAGTTGCTATTTTAGCATGCTTATTTTAATATACCTTTACAGTACATCTTTGGACATCTCTGCTTCAAAATTACAAAAGCCCTACAAATCTAAACAAAATAGTTTTGAATATAAAAAAGTATGTTTTGTTATATTTAAAGCCTAAGGTCACCGGCAGTACAGAGACTGGTTTAGAACTGAAATAATAGAAAAACATTTTTAAATACTTTTTTCGAACAAAACAATTGTAATTCAAAAAAAACTTTTTTTCTAATTTGAATAAAAGAAATATTGAAATAGATTTGAGAATAAAAATAAAACTTGAAATACATTTAAGTTTTAAAAGCTATTGTTCTTCAATCAAATATAGTCTGGATATAAAAAAAAATAAGTCAAAATCAATTAGTGGTCAATAGGGACGACATTGATAGCCGTTATATATACCGACAGTACGATTACACCCAATAATATAAAACTTTTCTAAAGGTATTCAATAGGAAAAAGGTCTGAAAAATATATAATTCAAATATAATTTTTCGAAAATTTGATGAAAAATAGTTTTATTGATAGTTTGAATTTGAAATTTAATTGAATAGAAAATAATGAATGACTTAATGAACTGATTGATAGGACACGAACTGAAATCAAACGATTAATTAACGCCAGTGTTAGCCCTAATGAAACAAATTCATAGCTTTTCTGTTCAAATGAATTGACAATTCTTTACAATAAATGAGAACATTATATAAACTTAATTTAAGATTGATTTCTATTTACGAACTCATTTCCTAATCATTAATCTTAAGGAAAATATGAAAATATAAATCATTTTCACATTCACTGCGAAAATAATTTCAAAATTCAAATCAAAATCAGTTTTATTCTTGTTTTGAAGAATTCAATGAACGCATGACATGAATACAATGTTACAATTAAATGGTCCCTGTTTAGTTTTCTACTCAAATAAATTAGAACAATCTAATTCACAAAAGTAAAATTGAATCAAGCTAATAATATAAAATATTTATTATTTGATCTGGCAGAATGGGATGGATTGCCAGGGACTGTAAATTCATATTTTGAGATAATCACTAATATCTTGACCCTTCCGAGTCATTAGAGTCTTGTTTCCACATATAATAGACTATTGACTTCCTATTCTATAACAACTGATTAAACACAAAATATTAATATAAAATATGAAAAAATTAAGACAGGTGAAAATAGACAATGACTTTATATAAAAATAATAGATTTATATCAAATGCTTACGATTTTTATGGCTTTTTAATGTCTAATAATGTTTAAAAATAAGAAAATAACTTATTATAAAAATATGTATTTCTGCTAAACAAAGATCTATATGAAAATCTATGATTTAATGCTGGATAAAATATTACATGGTTAGAAATTAGATTGTATCCTGTCATATTTGATATATACGATGGCTATAAAGGATTATTTTTGACTAAAACTAATAGCAAAATAAAATGAGTTAATCACGCAATTCATGAAAAATGTATTAACAATTTGTTTAAGATTTTTATCTTTAATATAATAATCTGTATTAAAATCAATGTTATATAAAAAGTGAAGATGAATACCGATAATAGTCGGAAGTCTTCTTATTTTTCATTATATATTTTTTTTAAAAAATGAAAGAAAACTTTTATTTTATTTTTTAAGCAATTTATTGAAAATTCTTACTTTTTATGGATAATTCAAATACAGTAATAATAATAATAAAATATATAAATAAATAACAAAAATATTGTTTAAATTACATTATATTTTGTATGTAATAAGAATTGAATATAAATTGTCAGTCAATTTGAGTGAAAAAATGACTATTCATTAGATTTTCAAATATAATCAGATATTTTATTACAGAAAAATACATTTATATTATAGGAAAAAATTATAGTCTAATAAATTGTCTTATTTTCAAATAAAAATTTACTTTTATAATGTTTGGCACAAAAAAAAGTAAAGAAAAAAAGACTTTTATTGCTTAACATATATACGGATTTTGAGGTTTAATAACCTGTTTATTACGAATTCATTTTTTCAGTGAATTTCTTGTAAAACCATTAAAATCTATCGATATTTATATATAATATATATTTTCTTATTATTCGTTGGCTTTCTTTTCTAAGTGAATGATTTACAACAGTTTTTATTTATTATTTTTCTTTGTAATCCAATCATTATTATTGTATCGGAAAATTGGGCAAAAAATCTATTCACGACTTCCACGATATAATAGCAGAAGTTTTTTTTGATGGAAAAAATATAATTTCATTATTTAATAATTTTATTAAAAATTCTGTATATGAGATTTTCTGGCACCAAAAGGACCTCCGTCCATTTAATAAAGATGTCTGCCATTCTCGTGAATATAGGGACCAATTAATATTTCCAATTGCATGCATAGCAAGTGTTTCCGATATAATTTAATTTTGTCGCAAAT
>JAQIWA010003260.1:0-10916 GCA_034693305.1 Eueremaeus valkanovi | reverse complement strand
GCATAACTGAACAAACTTTAACTGAAGTTACACTTGAGAATGAAATAGGGGAGACCCTCACCCAATCCGCAACAGGAACTCATGACCCAGCAGAAAGTTGGCCCAGTAGTACACAGTCTGAACAGATTATGATAGAAACCAATGTGAATGAGAACACAGTTTACACAGAAATGATTGAAAAACAAACATTAAAACCAATATCTAATGCGAACACAAATTCTATTGAGAGCTCAACAGAACAGGCCATCAGTTCTGCTGAAAGTGTAATCGACAATACGATACCTGAAAT
The DNA here is from genome assembly GCA_034693305.1 of Eueremaeus valkanovi. Taxonomy (NCBI): domain Eukaryota; kingdom Metazoa; phylum Arthropoda; class Arachnida; order Sarcoptiformes; family Eremaeidae; genus Eueremaeus; species Eueremaeus valkanovi. Next base: position 10,627 of record JAQIWA010003260.1, on the reverse strand, counting down.
AAATCCTACAGATAGTGAGTCCGAACAGACTATTACTGAAGTCATAACTACTGAAAGAGACAGCGAAACAGACCCAACAGAAGTTGAAACCGAAAGCAATATATCCAATGCTAATCAAACCAAACCCGATATCGTGATTGTGTCGATTCCACTCCAATCAGAAACAAAATCAACTGAAACTGCTTTAACAGAATCTTATCCGACAGATGACGAAACCCAATCCCAAACCGAATCGACGCAATCGGAAGACCAAACGATATCTGAATCAGAAACTCAAACAACTGAAGCACATGTAGTGACGGATTTGACTGAAGACGCAAACAATCTGAATGAGGGCTCTATTGACAGCGAGTCTGCCAGTGATAACCCAGAAATTGTTAATGAGATAACTGAGTCGACTAGTGATGACAATCCAGATTCTGTGACCCAATCGACTGTAAATGACTTTACAATAAAACCGATAAAACAGACGACAAAAGCACATTCAATTTTGGCCACAAAAGTGCCGCCGTATCCGGTTTACCCAATATTGGACGAGGATCTTCTGCCTGGAATATCAGATATTGATCCGGAATCAATTGAAGCCGGAATTATTGGACCAAACATTAGTTCCAAACCAACTGATAATGAATTCGTGGACTCGACTGAAACCACAGAACAATCGACTTCTAAGCCTCCAATTTCAGCGTTAAATGAGGACGAATTGACTTTACCCGGGTTAGCTGACATCGATATCGAATCGATCGAAGATGAAATGATTGGCAATAAAACTAGTCAAGTACCTTTTATGACAACTCAATCTTCAGAATCAAATGGCGAAAGTATTGAACAAACAACTGCTGAAAGTCCATCAGTGAGTGTCATATCTGATTCAGAAGAAGATATTTTACCCGGAATTTCAGAAATTGACATTCAGTCGATCGAAAACGGAATAATAGGCCAACAAAATAGTGAACAGACTTTTCCAACGACTGAATCGTTAGACTCGAGTGCAGAACAAATGACTCCAAACACTGACAATCAAAATGAAGATATTTTACCCGGAATTTCGGAAATTGACATTCAATCGGTAGAGAATGGAATGATAGTGCCAAGCTCAAACCAGGCTCAAACAGATAAGCCTTCGATTACAAGTGAATCCTCAGAAAGTGCTGAACAAATGACAACAAATGATTTGTCGCCGAATGACAGCACAAATGCGGACAATGCGGACGAAGAGGTTTTGCCCGGAATCGCAGAAATCGACATCAATTCAATCGAAGCCGAAATGATTGGACAACAAAATAGTAAACCCTTTACAACAACTCTATTACCAGAATCTGCTGAAGAATTCACAGAACAGACCAACGAATTAGTGGACACGACTGAAAAGACTTCAGAAGAAGAAGAACTGTTACCCGGAATATCTGAAATCGACACCGAGTCAATTGAGGCTGGAATTAATGGCCCTGGTAACAATAATGAACCTCTTGTGACAACTGCATCGATAGAATCAAATGAAAAAAATACAAAACAAACGATTCAATCCGTGGACACGACTGAAAAGACAATGAATGACGAAGAACTGTTACCCGGAATATCTGAAATCGATACCGACTTAATTGAAGCTGAAATTAATAGCCCAGATCACAATAAAGATCCTTTTAAGACAACTGAATTGATTGAATCCAATGACATAATCACAGAACAAACCATTCCATCGGTTGACACGACTGAAAAGACAATGGATGACGAAGAACTGTTACCTGGAATATCTGAAATCGACACCGAGTTAATTGAGGCTGGAATTAATGGCCAGGATAACAATAATGTACCTCTTGTGACAACTGAATCAATAGAATCGATTGAAAAAATTACAGAACAAACCATCCCATCGGTGGACACGACTGAAAAGACGATGAATGACGAGGAACTTTTACCTGGAATATCTGAAATCGATACCGACTTAATTGAAGCTGAAATTAATAGCCCGGATAACAGTAAAAATCCTTTTGTGACAACTGAATCGATTGAATCCAATGAGAAAATTACAGAACAAAGCATTCAATTCGTGGAATCGACTGAAAAACAAACCGAAGATCTATTGCCGGGAATCGCAGAAATCGATTCGGAGTCAATCGAAACGGACATATTAGGTCACGAAAGTGTTAAGCCGTTCACAACCATTGATTCATTGGATTCGACTGAAGAGAGTTCCGAACAAACGACTCGATCGACAGAATCTAATGAAATATCAGATAATTCGGGAGAAAGTGCGGAACAAACGACTGGAAAGACTTCAAATTTGCCCCCGAATGCTGAAAGCAATTCTGGAGAAGAACTTTTGCCCGGAATATCATCAATAGATTCGGATGCAATTGAATCCGGCATAAACGGACAAATGGAAACTCTCAGACCAATTGCATCGATAGTAGAAATTGTCAGTACTTTAACTGAAGAAACAACGAAATCGGTTCCCATTTTATCATCAGTTGTGCCGCAGATGTCAAATATGAACGAAAATATTTTGCCCGGACTTTCAGAGTTAGACATCAATGCTATTGAATCTGAAATATTGGGACAAAAAATATCTTCAAAACCCAAAATTCAATCAATTATTTCAGAGAATTTGCAACCAATTACTGAAAGCCGATCCGAATCAACCGATTCGTACAATTCGGTCAATAATTTTGATCAAATCTTTTCCGGATTCACTGCTGGCCTAACAAGACCTCCACTCGAGATATCTAAGCAAGAACATTTTGACCAGTATGAAACGACCGGCAGATCAACCGATATGGTCACTGAAAACGATATGTTTAAACATAAAATCAAAAAAACGAGTTCCGCTCAAACCTTGAATGAATTATCAAAGAGTACAACAAATGCAGACTTCGGTAGTATAGGGCCGTTGACTACAAAGTTATCGAAGAAGATAAAGAGGTCGACCGAACATACGGAACAGTTTTCAGACAATTCAAACGAATTGCCAAAAAAGCCAAATAATTCTGAAATATTAGTCCTTAAGAAGAAAAAGAGACCAAAAATGTCGACTATTTATTCGAATTATATAACAGGTCAGGCCTTGAATCTTGAAGTGAGTACTGATACGCCCAGACAGCCACCAAAACATCCAGATCCCCTTTCGCTGATAGATTTGCCGCTTTCATTGGTCGGACTCGGATATGGCCGAGAGATCACACGACCGACAAAATCATGGATCAGCTTATGGGGAAAGACTAAAAATTCTAAACTATCAACAATTAGTGAACAAACGACACGTTTGACTGAAAACCTCTCAGAAAACTCTGGCCCAAAATCTACGCCTACGCCAACAGACAAACCGTTATTGAGTTTCCCAGCAATCGATGCATTTTCTACTCATAAGATAAGACTCCGAACGACACCAATCACTGAGGAATCAGTCACTCAGACGACGAGTTCTGGTATCTATAAGAATACGCGGTTAACACCGATCAGGTTCAATACGAGAAGACCAGGGTGGCCGCAAACAAGTAGCACAGTTAGATCGCAGAAACATTTATCGTTAAAAGAAATTTCAAACTATTTTACTACAAAACGACCCAAAATCAAAACGGATGATAACAGCGACCAACCGACCTGGATAAGTTCAACTGCAGAGAATACACAAAGCTCAGAAAAAGACCCCGATAAAAGGCTGCTAGATAATATAACATATCATTAATTCTATTCTCTATATCTATTCTTTCAAACTTTATATTTTGTTTTTCAATAAATTTTGTAATAATATTAAGAAAAGAGTAAAATAAATAAATATAATAGAAATCGATTGAAGATTATTATGTTTTTTGATATTTATTAGAATTTTAATTCATTGGAAAACAAAATAATAATTAAAATAAATAATTATTTCAATTCTCTGACATTTAGCACACAATAAGAGCGCATACGGAGAGAAATGTGTCATAAGTTATACCATCTCTCGACTGATTGATCAGAGATATGCTGACGAAGACGTTCACCGGATTAGGTTGATCCAGATTGTGATGGATATGGTCAGACAGTAATGGCGAACTGGACCCGAGTGCGGGAAGGCTTTACTGAGACATAGGTCTTAATGACTTGTATCGCAACTATTATTTCTCTCTTGTCTCAGCCTATTCTGTTAGTACTGAAGAACTGGTTCTGTTGTGAGAATAAGTGACACATCAATGCTTGGAATGGTATGTAAGCACATACAGTATTACTACATACAGTCATACAGTTATTACTGTCAAAAATGATGTGCTCATCAGATACCAGAGCAGTACTATAATATTAATACTAAGACAGTCAAAGGAGGATCCAGGATTCTGCAAACAAAACATTTATAATATCCTATTGAGCCTGCTCATACCATTATTTAAATAAGACAGGCCACATTATGGGGTGAAAGGTTGGCGAAGGCATTATAAGCTATTTTAGTAATTATGTAGAAAATAAATATGAGTGGAGTCAAGAAGAAAATCAAATCTACTGTGTGTATAGACCTTGGATGGGCACTAATGCGAGGGGTATAATAAATAGACTAAAATTGTGTACATATCATGAATGAGGTAGAGCAGAAAATACATGACATCACTCTAAGTTCATTTCAAAGAGTTCAGTATCATTCCAATTGTTTGTCTTGCCTTTCCTCTCTACTCCACACAGTTATGTTATATACATTTAATCACAACTTTAGCACTTAATCAAGACTTATGAATAAAATCGCTAATTGTGTGAAATGTATGGCCACTCCAGTCAGGAATGGGTTCGTTGGGATGAACTGTCTTAAGCTGTTTGTTCAGTACTATACGCCTAAAATTCATTCACATAGAAAGTTGACCCGAAATAATTATTTGTTTAAAATAATATCAAAAATTGTGAGCTTGCATAATTGTTTTATCTGAAAATCATTAAACAATTATATAATCCATAACCACATCCTATTTATTAACTAATAATTAGTATTTTCATTGAATTCATATATAACTTAATTAAATTATTTTTATATTATTTTCAAATCCTTATTAAATATAATTTTTTTTAACATTCAGTCGTCTAGTATTTGATTATTAAAACAGAAGTATTTATTAATTGTAACAAAACATAACAATTTGTCGAAAAAAACTAAAAACAAATTTTTAATTGAATTTTTAGTCTATTATTAAATTCTTGACAAAAAACAAATAAGAGAAACGATTGACTGACTGCTAGTCCGCTATTACAAGGATTTTATATTAATTGTCAATACTTTAAGACAGCGTTTAAATCTGAGCTATACCTGAATTGAAGCAAAAACGTTAAAAATACTAACAATTTTATAACTAAAGGAAATCAAAAACTTTTGTACAAATATTTCAATAATTGCTTTGTTTAGGAAATGTTAGAATAGAAACAAAAAGATATTAAAATACAAAGAAAGCTCATATTTCTGATCGTTGTTTGATTTGATAAAACCTTTTTCCTCACCATTTAAGCCAACTCTCCGTTACATTAAAGCCAACATTAAAACCAATTTAAAGGTCAGACATATTTAGGGTTTACTGAACACTAGATTTAAATCAATTTCAAGGCCACTAACGATATCAAAGAAAATTTTTCACTTAATCTGAAAAAACAAAATTACAAATAAAAAATATAATAATTCTTTTCAGTAAACTATATAAATAAAAAAATATTAAAACAAAATCTCAATTCAGTAGTGTTTATGACACGAGAAAAGTGAAAACAGATTAACAACTTTTTAATGCCATATAAAGTCTATTAATATCTAAATATGTTCTTACGATTGGTATGTCTTTTATGTTTTTTATTTAAGACTTGTTTTTGTCGTTTAAGTGTTTTTCATGAGTTTTCAAAACCTTTTGCTGTTTTTTAGTTTGCATTCGCACTACTATTCTGTGCCGTTCTATGCAATGAACAACTCAGGGAAGTGGACGGGCAGTCGGATCTGGAGAGCAATGCTTCCGATTTAGATTTAGCCGTAGCTGAGAGTAAAGCTGGCGGTGGAGGTGCTGCTGGTGCGGCCGCTGCTGGAGCCAAGGCCGCCACAGCCGGTGCAGCCGGAGCTGCTGCTGGTGCTAAGGCTGGAGCCGCGGCCGGGGCTAAAGCTGGCAAAAAGGGCGCCTTCGCTGCAGGAGGTGCTGCCGGTGCTGCAGGCTTTAAGAAGGGAGGCAAAGCTGCCGGTGCAGCCGCTGCCGCAAAATCGTTCAAAAAGGGTTTCAAAAAAGGAAAGTTTGGTAAAGTGGGAGCAGCAGGGTACAACAAGAAGTTCGGGGCCATCAAGACCTTTGGTCTGAGCCAAGGCTTCAAATTCGGAAAGGCTGGTGGTGCCTTTGCTGCCGGTGGAGCTGCTGGTGCCGCCGGTAAGAAAGCTGGCGCTGCAGGGGCTGCCGGTGCGGCCGGATTCAAGAAGGGTATGTTTGTTATACTGGATTCATAAGTGAAAGGTATTAATTGATTGCTTACATCAAACGTGTTTAGCCGGAAAGGCAGGAAAGAGTGGCTTCGCTGCTGCTGCTGGTGCTAAGGCAGCTGCCGGTGCCAAGGCTGGCGCTAAGGCTGGATTCAAGAAGGGAGGGGCCGCGGGCGCCAAGTTCGCCAAGAAAGCAGCCGTCGGTGGCGGCAAAGGGGCCATCGGCTAAAAAATAAAATGAGCTTAACTCAATTACTTGCCATACGTTTGATATTATTATTTATATATTTTATTTTATAATTTTTAATCCAATTATTTAACAATTTCTTACTTTTATTCTAATAATAACATAAACTTAAACCCATTTTATTAACTTCTCATAACTTATATAATCTGTATATTATTTTTTATGCAATTATTTCTTTAATTATATTCAAAAAAATTTTGTGAATTCCATTCAATCGATATTATACACAATTGTAGACTATTTTTATATTATTTTATACTTATTAGTTATTACCAAAATATTGATATTTATTCAATAAATTAAATAAATTTTCAAATAAGCAAAAATTACCATTGGATCAAATTATGACAAAGTTCAGAGAAAAATTTTTTGTCAGCATTCGATATAATGCTTTTGGCTCTCGATAATAGACTCGTATATATTGATAATAATTTTTTATTTAAGAAAAACAAACTTTGAATTTATTTTTGAATATCTATTAACTATTGATTTGAACCGAAACGAAATAACTGTGCAATTGATTGAATAATTATCAATAAATTCGATAACAATTGTCAGAATTTTACTTCAATTTACTTCAATGTTCAACAATAATGATTCAGATTATTATGATTTATATTTCAAGATAAAAGCTATCTTTTTCATGTCTTCAAATGATAAGGAGCATAATTGGTATAATTTTGATTTGAAATCAATACAGTTTTCAGAGTCTGTTATACAAAACTCATATAAGTTTCTTAGGATTTCGGCTCAATTGAACACAGATTGTGTGCAAACAATAATTTGCAACAATTTTCACATTTAATCTGATGTCTCATTAGTGTCGATAAATATAGATATTTGAAAACTCCTCCAATTATCACATTTTGCCGAAACTATATAAATAATCTAACATTAGTTTCACGCAATTCTTGAAAATCAGAAGTTTTACAAAACAAACAAAAATTCTAATATTTAGATAATATTTAGTTTTGAAAACAAAAATGAATTTTTCATATTTGGTAAGAAAATCAAAGCATAACTGATATGTGAAATGTAATTCATATTAATTCCATTCAATAGTTATTTTTGTGTCTTTTCAATGCAATTGTCTTCTGTTGTGGTGAGTCCTGTCGTCAGGACTCGGAGAGATCAGGACTGGAATACGATTCATCTGTGCCAGAGGTCAGGCACTCGTCGGACACTGTGGACGCATTGAATACCAATGAAAAGACTGACAGAACAAGTACTGACACAAACATTGGCTCTAAACTTGAAGAAGGATTGGAAGAAAAAGTAAATAAAAAGAGAGTTTTGAACTCAGGTAAAGTGGACCAGAACAAAAGCTCCAGAAGCTCTAAGAAGTCCGAGAGTACCGGTGCTTATGGTGACGACAGCAGAATCTTCAAAAATATTAGCCATAAAAAGCCGAAAGGATTTAATAAGAAATATAATAAGCGATATGACCTGGCACAGGGAGAACAGGCGATCGACTTGGGAGAATTGGCTCAGGACAATAGGGAGAGTCCAACTGAATATGGTCGGTCTAAAAGAACTGCTCAGGTAGATAACTCACCAGGACAAGAGAAAGGTTAGTCTATGCTCAAGATTAAAATGTTTAGCCCTTACTGTTGAGTATGTAATGAGAAAATTGAATTTTCAGAGAAGAAGCTCTGTTTTAGAGTTATTCTTCTCGTTGTTATTATTTAATTATAACCATGATACATTTTGAATGTAGACACACTCGAGTTAGAACCGGAACAAGTGGAAAAGACTATGAACAAGGATAAATATAGTAAGAAATCTGAGCAAAAGAATGAAAGAAATGGCAATAAAAGCAGTCATTCAAAGAAGAGAAGCGCTTCTGAACGTCAGAAAAGGAGTTCCAAATATTTTGGATTTTTTGGTTAAGTGTTTAGTCAAGAGATTGATCGATAAATTCAGTAAAAAGTTAAGACTTATTACAAAAATTATTAAATATTTTATTTTTAATTAGAAGCGAGTATTTTGTGAACAAAGAAATTGCAGACAAAATGAGACAAAATTCAGTCAAAATTCACAGTTTCTAAACATATGTAAAAGTTTCGACATATCTTTGCAATGAAGATATGTTAGAAAACTATTTAACAATTTTATGTTTTACACACATTATGTCTACACTTAATCTATTTATTCAAATACCGGTATTGTTTTTGAATGCGATTCCTTTGTTCTATACATAACTTACTTCTGATTTTGAGCTCAATTTATAAAATATTTGATAATATTTTTGTTAATATTAGTCTTAATTTTGTACTGAATTTCATTGAATTTCATGTTTTGTAAAATAAAAATAAAGTGAAATAAAAAATCAATAAAAAAAACTATATTCAAGAATGACCTGTCATTTCAATTGACTTATTTTTATAAGAACAGACACAAAGTCAATGTGAGGAAATTGATTTGAGCAAGCTCCTTATATACGGAGGTTATAGATGATCGGAAAGTAGAATAGCAACGTCTGATAAAGTGACCCTCCACACATTCAGACAGTGTGCAATATGAATGAATATGAGCTGAGGGCTAGAAAACATAGAATTGGTGCAGATGGCCGGTCAGGTGGACAGTGAGTCAAAGATATAACATATGCAAGAATTTCTGGCAAAAGTCGTGAAATCAGAGAATGTGCGGAATGTGAGCCCTGAGCAGAAAAGGACACAAAGGACTCAATAATTGCGCAAAACTTTATTTTTAATTTTAATTAATATTTCTAAGCATTGAAACGAATTTTATAATCATTTTTACAAAATGGAGAAAAACAAAGAATTTTGAAAAGTATTTGAAAACATATTTAAAGTATTTCTGACTTATTATACAAAGAGATGAAAATTATTTATTTGCCGTAATATTGAATTCAAATAAAGAACAAGTCATCCGAATCGTCCGAATCGCCCGAATCGTCGTCCAAATAATTGACGAATTGTTGATAATATTGACGAATATGTGTAACAAATGTCTTCAAATTGTTTGGAAGGCTTTTGAGAGCCATTTGCTTCGAATACTTAGCCATCGATTTGACTTTGAACACGAATTTGTGTCCGATTTTCGGATTATTGTTCGCTCTTTCGATGAAAGCATCCATTGTTTGCATGTCTTCTAAACTGTAATCGATTGTCATTTCTTGGATTTTAGGACCGAATCTGATCAGTGTTTGTACTGAAGAGTCGGTTATGGCTTCTAAATAATTGTAATAAGCAATGAGCAAAACGACTCTCAAGTTCGGCAATAATGACAAACAATTGACTGTTTTGTCACTAATTTTGCCTCTTTTTGACCGAAATTCCAAATAAAATGCACTCAAATTGGGTATAAATACGTGAATGTTATCCAACACATCGTCGACATTGAAATCAGTGTCCGATCGATTGATAATTAATGAGAAATATTTGAGTTTCGGACAACTCTTCAAAGGCTCGACATTTCCTAACTGTTGGTCAGAAACACAGATTTTGAGTTCAAGTCTTTGCAAACCATTAAAACACTTGAATTGTTTGAATATATTTGTCGACAGAATTGGATAATCCAGAGTTAAGGCAAAGGATCTGAGTTTCGGACAGTTCTGACCGATTGGGTCCAAACATAACTGCCCGACAATGGGTTGATAACTGAAAATAATCTCCAATTCTTCGACATTCGACAGAACCGATATTTTTCGGGTTGTTTCATAAGAAAGGGACCAAATGCTCATTTTTCGCATTTGTTTCGCATATTTAGTGAGAATTGTCTCAAAATCGCTGTTCTGTCTGTCAGTTAGATAAACAAATTGTCGCAGTTTTGGACAAAAGTTTTCCAACAAATTCTTGTAATTAATTGAATGCGAATTAAGTGCTTTGAAGTCAATTGTCTCCAAGTTTGGACACGAATTCAGAATTGTTATCAAATACTGTTCTCTAATATAATCCCTTAAAGTAATTGACTTTAATTTTGGGCCAAATGTTTGCGCAAATAGTTCCACATTTTTT
>JAQIWA010003259.1:0-10917 GCA_034693305.1 Eueremaeus valkanovi | reverse complement strand
TCTCTAGAATAGTCAATGAAAAAGTACTTCTATTTTCAGGTTTCCAGAAAGTTCTAGAACTTTGCAGGCAATTAATTCTTCATTCAAAAGAGTAGGGATTTATTTGCAAACACTTCAACATAATATTCATTTTATTTTCATTTTGCAATAAATTAGAAAACTATTAAATTATGTAATGGTTTTCCAAATTCATGCGAATTGTTCCTAAAAACAGCCCTTGACAGCAAGAGAGAGAGAGAGAGAGAGAGAGAGAGAGAGAGAGAGAGAGAGAGAGAGACGAACAATAATTACCATGGATAAATTAACATTTATATTAACATTAAATTTTGAAAAACTCGAATAATCAATGATTTTTCCTAAAGTACTGACCAAGTACAAAATGAATATTTTTTCGTTAAATTATTTCAGAAAAAACTACTATTACTTTATGAAAAATATCCTGCATTTCATAATTTAAAAACTATTTTCTTCTCAGTCTTGAAGTTTTATTTTGTTCTTAAACTTTTGAGTTTTAATTCTCTTCAAACAAATTTTTCTTTTTCTGTTATGCTTTAAATGTGTCCTTGCGGTCAAAACAGCCAGCTATTTATGACCAATCATAATTAATTGTAATTAAAGGTATACCCTGTAAACCACCTGAACCAATATCTTTTATATTCATAAGTCTCTTATCATTCTATTCATTTGTATTATAAGAATTATTATTCAAAATTTAAGAACAAAAAAAATTTCATTTCTGGGAATGAGATGATAAAACTTTTAAAATTCTGAAATGCGAGATAGTTTTGATAAAATAATTGATAGGTTTTTCTGAAATAATTTATTGACAAAATATTCATTTTGTACTTGATCATTACTTAAAGAAAATTCGAGAATTATCTAACGTCATCAATAAGAAATATGCAAGATCTCTTATTTATTGCAAGAGGATATTCGAACAAATATAATTAAAATTTTCATCTCTAGAATAGTCAATGAAAAAGTACTTCTATTTTCAGGTTTCCAGAAAGTTCTAGAACTTTGCAGGCAATTAATTTTTTATTCAAAAGAGTAGGGATTTATTTGCAAACTCTTCATCATAATTTTCATCTTATTTTCATTTTGCAATAAATTAAAAAACCTATGAAATTATGTAAAGGTTTCCCAAATTTATGCGAATTGTCCTTAATAGCGCTTGACATTAATATAATTAAAGATTATTTTAAAATAATTGTTTTTAATGCTGTCAAAAGTGATTTAGGGAGTGTCCGCAAAACTGTCCGAAAATACGGTAATGAGGAACCAAGAGCTGAATCACATTGAATGATTTTAATCAAATATATATTAAATTTGAATAAAACTTAAGAATTTGATCAAAAAATTGATTATTGTTATGATAAAAATCAATTTAATAGCGAGCAGAATCTAAGGGACAACCCGTTATAAGCACTGCTTTTGCATACATTTCCTCCAGAGATAGCACTTCTTTGAATGTGTTCGACAGCGGATGTGCTAACAATGTCCGCAAAATCATTATCTCGCTGTGTATTGCGGCCACAGCTATAGCAGAGGGACAGCCACGCGATCCCAAGCAGTGGGACACTGAGTCCTTCACTTGGGTCGACAGGAAAGGGTCGGCACCGCAGGAATGCAGGAGTTTTACTAAACCTATTCGACCAGAACTGGAGGCCAATTGAAGGGGTGTTAGGTTTACCCTGTCTTCACCGTAACGGACCCCACCTATAGCAATGAGCAAATTAGCTTGGTAATAATTAGTTTAGAACTGTGGACATACCGTCAATATTAGCTCCTTTTTTAAGTAGGATCTTAACGATGTCGATGTGGCCGTGTATTGTTGCGCAGTTAAGGGCTGTCCAGTGCTGTGTCTCTGCTATGATATTACTGTCATATCTGTTGCTGTTATTATGATTGGGTGGTATCGGCGTCTCTATATTGACAATACATCCCGGAAGTAGTTGTAGTGCATTAGAGAGTAGGTCTGTCCGTCCGGACCTCAGCATTCGAAAAACTAACTCTATTTTCAATCTGCGCGCGCATTCATTCTTATCCAGTTCTTTGCGTGAGTTTATCCATTCGTCACTATTTGTATAATTCAGTTGACGGGGAGTACAATCGATGCCTGGAATAAAATAAGAATTTTCTTATATTCTTTACTCTGCTCTAGCTAAGGATAAAAATAACAAGTTGACCAAGGTATAAAATGAAAAGAATTTTGTTCCCATGTTACAAATTAGAAATTTATAATTACAGCTTGCTCAATATTTGGGTGGCGGTAAGAGTAGAAGTACTCTGACTAGTACTATATACTCCTCTTTTTTATAAGGAGTTAAAAATTGCAGCTTGGTAAAAACTAGATCAAATTTAATTACCTGGTAATAATATCCTGGCTGACTGAATCACAACATCCTTATCGATGATCTGGGACTTTCTATAGCAGACCTGGGCTGACGACACGCGCATCCATTCGTACAGCGAGGGTAACACAAGATATGGCTTTTCATACACCAATTCCTGGGACACCCTCTGGTGCTCTTCAAGTGTCTTGTGCTTTAACTGTGGGCAACGCATATGATAATACAAAGAATAAAGTGCGCCCAATGACCAGGTATGGGATGACCTGCACCTCTGAGTTGATTTCCTTCCTGATTGTGTATTATTCGAACGATCCTGGCACAAGTACTTGTTCAGATTTTCAATTATTTCACCTGAGATTAAATGTGAAAAAAATTGATAATTATTTTAAACAAAAAATATTTAAAATTTTGACTGAATTCTCACTCAATTCCTGAACACTTCTGACACAAGTCGTCAGTAATTACTGTTCGAATGTCTTCGTTGGCGACAGTTGTGGACTATTCTTATGGTCAGTACAGCTGCCGGTGCTATCCGTCTGCGTATTGTTCGTATGAAATGTGGGCAAAGATAGCATTGCTTTGACTGTTCCGCCGGCGTTCAGGTGCGCCAAGGGCTGTATGAGACCCCAAAGTCACTGTTGTTGGCAATACAGGTGTCCAATAGGTTTGCGGTTAATATGAATTCATTCAAATGCATCGAAAAACAGTTGAGAATAATCTCTTCCAAGAGGTTCTCCATAGCGGAGGTCAGGTATATAAGGGCGTATTCGTCCACAAAGTTACCCATCTACGTCACACATCCAGTGGTGGAATTCACCGGCAGAGAACTGCAGGCCTGCCCTAATCGACTTGGACTGTCTGAAGTTGTCTGGACCGCTCACAGAATATGGCGGCCGCTCTTTGGCCGGCTTTGATACAGGAGTCGGCCAGTAATGAACTTAATATGACTTTTATTGATCTGCATATTTCATGCTTTGTGCACATCCCTGGTTATGTTGAGAAATATATTTATCATTTTTATGTAACAGTACAAAATTCAATTTGACCAAGTAGCAAAATATTATTGATAAATAAATTGTCCTGTTCAAATTTTAACGGTCAACACGACCTAATCCATTGGTTAAGAGTAGTAAAGAGGTATCCGTACCCCGTGGTCGTATAAACCGTAACGGAGTACAGACCCGATAATCAAGGATAGTTTAGTTGATACTTTGAATTATGTATTGAATACACACTTCAGATGTCGTGACTATAGCTCTCAGTGTTTGTTGTTTTCATCACATGTTATGACTGTCTTATTTGTCTTTAATTGTTGCGAATATAACAGTGCATTGAATTCATTTTCAGAACTACCGAATATACAGACAATTGCAATCAATAATAATAGACAACAATTAAGTTATTCGTCTGTTTGTGTAATGATCAGTAAATCGAAGAAAAATAGATAAGTTTTGATAAATTGAACAAAATATTAATGAATTGCTTGTATTTTAAACTAACGGAACCAGAAATGGTATGCAATCAATGAGTGTTTCCTTTTTGAAAAAAACATTTTGAAAAAAGTTTTTGAAAGTTTTGAAAAAATTTTGAAAATTATTTCGAAAAAATTTAAAAAAAAGTTTGAAAAAAAGTTGAGAAAAATTTTGACTACCGGTTCCACTTCCGGTGCCGTTTCCGGTCCCACTTCCGGTTTAGACTAAAATTATTTTTAAGATTAAAATATTTCAGAAAAGTTGTGAATTTTTTTTTGAAAAGTTTTAAGAAAAGTTTTGAAAAATTATTTAAATAAAATTTATTATCTGAGTTAAAATTATTAGCGACTGATCTGAATGAGAGGCAACAGACCTATTGTGCTGTCTTATTGTGTGTGTTTGTGTTAACCACTTGAGAGCCGCCTCAAAATTACAAGCCCTCTGGTGGTAAAAAATTATACTTTGGGCCACATCCGGTTACATTTCCGGTTGACTAAAATTATTTTCATCGCCAAAAAATTATTTCAAACACATTGAAAGTAAAAATTTATACGACGGCCACATCCGGTTTAGGACTTAGAATTTTATTTTCTCTAAAAAATTTTCTAAAATTATTTTAAAATTCATTTGAATTGAAAAATAAATTCTCATACCATATCCGGTCCCATTTCCGGTTTAGGACTTAGAATTTTATTTTCACTGAAAAATTTTCTAAAATTATTTTAAAATTCATTTGAATAAAAAAATATATTCTCAGACAATATCCGGTCCCATTTTCGGTTTAGGACTTAGAATTTTATTTTCTCTTAAAAATTTTCTAAAATTATCTTAAAATTCATTTGAATTGAAAAATAAATTCTCAGACCATATCCGGTCCCATTTCCGGTTTAGGTCTTAGAATTTTATTTTCTCAATCATAACATAGGTTCATAAAACTACTACTGATTTAAAAGATGTCGAAGAAGTATTGTTAATTAATATACATTTATATTGCACCCCTTTTTAATAAATGTATTCGCCTATTGATAGCGCATGATTTCAAGGATTTTCATAAAATTTATCAATCATTCATTCATTCTCCAGCTTTGGAAGTTATAACTTGTATTTCAATAAAGAAAAATAATTTGAAGTTTTGAATTAGTACTTGAAAATTTACAAGGTGAGTGTTTTAATTCTATTTTTAAATTAAATTTCTTTTGTTAACCAAATAATATATAAAATCATTTTTTGAAAACATAAGACCAAATCAACTGAATTCTAATTATCAATAATAATAAATTGGAAGAAAAAAAATAGGATAATTCTATATCCTGAATCCAGTTAAAATCAAATCAGTTTGAATCTGAATAGGCGTAATTAAAATTTATCATTAGTCCATTTTCTTATTTTAGTTTAATTGTTTGAAGTATAGGTTTCTCTTGAGAATTAATTACATTGGAAGCGGAATGTGTTAGCATTGCTTCCGGAAAGTAAAAATTTAAAATTATTTTAATTCCAATTTTATAATATTTCAGTTTCATCGTTTAAAACATGGCTTTATCTAAAAACGCTAAAGAGGTAAGTTGTTATGAATTCCTCTCGAAAAAATTTCACATCCCTTTCCTGTTGATTTGTGAATTAAATTTTGAGTTTAGTTAATTTAAAAATCATTGAGTAAAATATTTCCGCTTACTTTATTAGAATCAAGTGGTTCTCTCATATCAATTAAGCTGGGATTTGAGAGAAGAAAGCAAAGCATTATTTGCTAATGTGATCAGGGTACCATGGACTACAGACGAAGGAAACGAAATCAACTTCATCCGTTTGGAAATCAAACTGAATAGAGGAGATCTGAAACCAATTGCAATTTCATTCACACCACTACAATTTCAATGGATAATACAGAATTTAAAATCAGATTCTCCGTCGACGATAGTTCCGGGGGAAAAAGTAGGCAAATTCATTTGTTTTGAAAATTCGAAAGCAATTGAAAAAATTGTAAGTTTAAGTATAATTGAGAAGAAAGCAAAATTTGGCATTGTTTTGGAGGAATACGAATTGAATAAATTGAAAAATTATTCAAAAATTCTGATATTTGTTATGCAAAATCAGAACTGTCGCGCTAATAATTTGAAAGATTTAGTAAAATTCATTTATGCTTCCGTAATCAATGATTTTATAACTGATTACCGTCAAATTAATTGCGAAGAATGCAAAGGAGAATCTATTAATCTTAATAACCATAAATGTATGGAAGATTTGGATGGGATTCAAATCAACAATTATTATAAATTGCTTGTTGATGATAAAGCAAAAGAAATTAGAGTAAAATTCGAAGAAATCCTGGAGTATTTCCGGAAATTAATGAATATCAATGAGCTTATGGTGAAAGAAGCAAAATCATTGATATTTCAACTCGTTGGCAGCGAATGGGAGAGGGATGATTTGATATCCGCTATTCAAGAAGATAAGAATATCCCGGAAACGACAGCATTTGTCATTGCTACTTTAAAAGAAATTATGGAAATTTCGGATACGTCTGAAGAAGAAATTGATTCAAATACTATTAGCAAAAAACAACGTGTTAACTAAAATTTATTGGACAAATTCAGTTGCAAAGTTTTTATTAAGAAAATTGTCCCCTTTCTGTATTTGCCAAATAAAGTTTTGTTTGCGCATGTCAATATAATCTTTTACTGCTTTGAAACTTGTTTCTCTATTTTGCGTTCATTAGCAGTCATGTCGTCTAATGAAAGGTTTAGAATCATCTCTGATATAATTGATCGTTCTGAAGGTTTCAGCAGACGTTTCGGTTTGAAAACTTATAACGTAAAAGTGAGGTTCAGTTATGATACTGGAACGAATGAAATTAGTGTTGAAAATGTATTGATTCAGTTAGAAATTGCAGTTAGTAATATTGTATCCAATTTATTGAGAAGCGCGAATAGTGATGATTATGTGCGGTTATCGTTGAAAAATCAACTGCTGGATCATGAAATATTTACTCCTTTCCGCCGTTTCTCTGATTTTACAACAGAAATGTTATTTCTCGAAATAATGAAAGTAAGTCAATCAAGAAGGGATTTTCTATTGAACGGCTTAGTGGAAATTGAAGTAATACATGTGAAGTCAACGGATATTGGAGGCAAAAGAGGAAAAACAACCATAATTGATGTTGAGAAATGGAGACACGATTCGAAAAAAGTTGTGCAAATTGTGAAAGACGGATATTGTGCTGCCAGATCTATAGTAGTATCAAAAGGATATATCGATGGACTATCCGTTAAAGATTGGCGACGTCTGAGAGAAGATAAAGAAAAAATTCAATATCAAGAAGCGATCAAATTATGCAAAGATGCAAATGTTAACGTATCGGAAACTGGAGTGAAATACGAAGATTTTGAAAAGTTTCAGAATTTCTTATCGCCAGATTATCAGATTATAGTTGTAACGCCACCAAAAAACTTTTTTTATTCCGGACCTTATTCAGAAAAACAAATCTATGTTTTTCTTAATGATAATCATTGCGATAGTCTTCTAAGCATCAAAGCTTTTTTAAAATGTGACCATTTTTGTCGAAAATGTTTGAAAGGATTCAATAATATTTCAAGCCATTTATGTGACGGAATTTGTCCAGCATGTTATAGTTCTGAAAAATGCAATCAAAATTCTTTAAATGAAATTGTTTGTAACGATTGTAAAAGAAACTTTTTTGGAGATGAGTGCTTACGAAAACATCAAGAGGAAACAAAGATTTGCAAGAAAGTATGGAAATGTACTATTTGCTCAAAAACCCTGAAGAATAAAACGCATAATTGTGGTAAATTTAAATGTAGAATTTGTAAATGTCTGGTTCCTATTTCCGGACATTTGTGCTATATTCAACCAAATGAAAAAGCAAAATTAATTGAAGAAGATAATAAACCGAAAATATTTATATTTTATGATTTTGAGAGTCAACTTATTCCGGAAAAAATCAATGAATATGTTCACAAACCAAACTTATGTGTAGTTAATATTTGCTGCGATCAGTGTTTCGATAAAAACATTTCCGATAGAATTAATATGTGGTGTAATTTTTGCGGAGAAAAATTGCGAATATTCAAAGGAAAAAATACAATCAATGAATTCAATAAGTTTTTATTTAAGACCTATTGTGAATTTGTTAAACATAAAAAAGAGTTTCAACAGACAGAAAATATATCTGTATACGTAATCGCACATAACGGAAGAGGATATGATTTTCAATTCATTCTTAAATATTGTATTAATAATAGAATAATGCCCACAGTCATTAAGAAAGGCACTAAAATTCTTTCAATGAAAGTAAAATGTTTCAAATTTATCGACTCTCTATCCTTCCTTCCTATGGCTTTGAAACATTTCCCCAAATCATTTGGATTAGAAGCACAAATTGGAAAAGGCTATTTTCCTTATTATTTCAACAGACCAGGAAATGAAAATTACTCTGGCTGTCTTCCGGCTATCGAAGAATATGATCCGGATACTATGACAGAAAATGAGCGAAACGATTTCATGGTTTGGTATCAGGAAAATTCAGATAAAGTATTTGATTTTCAAACAGAAATATTAAATTATTGTCAATCCGATGTGGATATATTGATGCGATGTTTCATGAAATTCAGAGCAATTTTTCAATCCGTTTCCGGAATTGATCCAGTATGCCGATGTATTACGGTTGCTCAGGCTGTTATGGAAATATTCAAAACAAACTTTCTGCAAAAAAATACACTTGCAATATGTCCTCCTCAGGGTTATGAGCCGAAAAGGAAACAATCATATATCGGATGTGTTTGGATAGATTATCAGGAGAAAATTGAAAATGTAGACATTGAACGGGAAATAAGAATCGGAAAATATTATGTCGACGGATTCAACAGATCAAACAATACAGTTTATGAGTTCTATGGAGATATTTGGCATGGGTGTTTGAAATGTTTCACAACAAAAAGAGATCTGACTACAAATCCATTCAATCATCATTCGATGGAATTCCTTTATTCAAAATTAGTGGAAAAAGAAAATTTTTTAAAAAATAATTCATATAAATTGGTAACTATTTGGGAATGTGATTTCAAAAGAAATTTAAAGACGGATAAAGCTTTGAAAAAATTCTATCTGAATCAAATGAATAATTTGAAAGATAGAAAACATAAACCTCCCCTAGATGTGAGGGACTCGTTTTTCGGAGGACGATGCTCTGCTGCAAAGCTGTACCACGAATGCACAAATGATGAAAAAATATTATATTTCGATGTCTGTTCTCTATATCCGTTTGTAGTTAAAACAAAACCATATCCTAAAGGACATCCGAAAAGAATAAGAAGCGAATTCTTAGATAATATAGATTCCTATAACGGACTAATATTTTGTAAAATATTACCACCGGATAATCTATACTTTCCTGTGCTTCCGATTAGATTAAGAGATAAATTGGTTTTTGCATTATGTCGTACGTGTGCTGAACATAAAAGTTATTCATGTGAACATTCGGATGCCGAAAAATGTTTGGTCGGAACCTGGACTACAGTTGAATTGAAAAAATCCATAGAAAAAGGTTACAAAATGATTGAAATATATGAAATTTGGCATTTCAATGAAATGGTTCCGGAAACAATGAACGAAATCGGATTCTTCACTGATTTTATGAATCAGTATATCAAAGTTAAAGTTGAAGCGAGTGGTTGGCCGAGACCAGATATGAGTGACTTTGAAAAAGAAGAATTTGTTCGTATGTATAAAGAAAAAGAAAATATCGATTTGGATCCGGATTCAATACAAGTGAATCCCGGTATGAGAGCCATTGGAAAACTTGTTGTGAATTCGTTTTGGGGCAAATTCGCACAAAGTTTCAATCTAAATAAAACTGAATATATAAATGAACCTCAAATATTTTTCAAATTGCTTGCCGATGACACAGTATCCGTAACGGATGCACTTTTAATTAGTGATGAAATGTTACAAGTTTCTTATGAAAAGGAATCAAATTTCGTTGAAGTACCAGCGCATTCCAGCTTATTTATCGCTTCGTTTGTGACATCATATGCGCGAATTGAACTTTATAATATACTGGAGAAATTGAATGAAAGATGCATTTACTACGATACGGATTCGGTTATTTTTATTGCCAAGCCTGGAGAGTATGTACCAGAAACTGGCAACTTTATCGGTGAATTAACCAATGAGCTAACCAGTCCAGAAGAACCAGAAGCTTATATCACGAAATTTGCATCATGCGGTCCAAAAAACTACTCATACGAAGTTTTGTATCCGAATTCGGGGACAAAAAAATATTTCTGTAAAGTCAAGGGAATCGCCTTAAATTTTGCGACACGTAATATTGTTAATTTTGATTCAATGAAAACAATGATTGACGAAACAATTGAAAAAATCAAAAGAGATAATGCGATAAGGGAAGATGAAGAAGAAGAGGAAACAGAGGCAATGGTTTTGGATGTCCCGCAAATGTCAATACAAGTGAATAAGTATCTGGATATGCGAACAAATATAAATACAAAAAAATATCGGTTTGTGTTCGATAAGAGAAAAATTGCAGAAAATTATTTAACTTATCCTTTTGGGTATAATTTCCGGCCGCTATATGCCGAAGGCATAAATTACGCCGAAGGCGTATAGTACGCCATAGGCGTATAGTACGCCGGAGGCGTAGATTACGCCAAAGGCGTATGCCTCGGCTTAGTATTTATCCAATAATTTGAAAAATTTGTTATGACTTGCGCAGTAATAATCCTATATTTAGTCTTAATTTGTATAAAAACTAATGGAAAATTGTATATTTTTCATTTTGACATTAAAAATGATTTCAGTTGATTTCATACGTCATGAGTTATTGAGACATACAAGTGTGAGAGAAAGTACTTTTGAAAATTGGAAATTTAATAATTTTGATTTTAATAAACTTGTCAGTGCTGGTTTCTACTATGAAAACAATGGCGATGAAGTGATCTGTTTCAGCTGTAATACCCGAATCTCAGGATGGGGTACAAACTCACTTCCGTTTCTGGAACACAGAACTTTCTCTCCAAATTGCCCTTTCCTGAATCACATGGATATTTCAATCAACAATTTGC
>JAQIWA010003258.1:0-10917 GCA_034693305.1 Eueremaeus valkanovi | reverse complement strand
AGGCTTTAATTGTTTGTGTATTACATATGAATATGAAATCTATTCAATCATTCATTTATTTGTCGTGAGTTTCATATAATTTATACGAAACTTATGAATGATTTCATTCATTCGTATTCTATTCAGACTGTTTGCAATCCTATATCCGTTCGGGGATAAGCTCTTAAGCTAATTAGAGTCACATAATAATCAGCATCAGTTTGTAGAGAAAAATACTATGAAATATACTGTACATAGATTCTTTTAAAATAGCTCTGTATATTTGAACTGTCGTTATTTTCAAATCAAAATATTTTTAAAGGGTTAGTAAAATACAATACGAACTAAAAAGGGTTTAAACTTTTAAAAATTTTTGTCCCGTATTTGCATTCTTCAGAGTACCCATCTCTTACATCATGTAATTTGAAAAAAATATATTCTAATTATTTATTTCTGAAGAAATATAATCTACGGAAAAAATGAAGAATATCTCAATTATGAGCACTCAATAAACTTAATTGAATGACCGATAGAGCCATTGCTAATAAAACTAAACATTACTATAGTTTCACTCCTTTTCCAAATGATTCAGATTCTATGAGATCAACAGAATCTGCATAAATAGGATGTGCAGTAAAGCATATACAGTACAGTACTGTAATAATGTATGCTAGACTCAATTTAGTTGTCTGAAAGGAACGGGTAATACGAATATCTGTTGATCTGAATACACATATCTGTCAAACAATGCGCTCATAAATAGGAATAATTGACTTAAATGCAAATCTGACTGCAAGTCAGGCTATTTCATGTCCGGCCAGTGAATAATTGAGCCTTTCATTGAATGCTCACTGATTTCTAGTGAATTAAGCTATCAAGATGATAGCTAGATCAATCTAAGTTATATAATATTATCAATTTCTATATTGATTAAAGAAATTAATTTTTATTCTCAAATGTTTATCAATTGATTGTACAATAAGTGATACAAATATTCTATATTTAAAAGATTTAAAGTATAGGTTGTATTGAATGTGAATTATGTGAACAATAGTAGTGAATAATAGTATGGCTTAACGGCTAAACTGCTTAACTCTTGCATTAAATCAGTTATAAATCACTATTAGTTGTGGCAGTCATTCAATCAATAGATTTCTGATGTGAATCAGTTGAATGAATGAATGGTCAGCTCTAACGACAACCCTTTGTAATACTTGTTTGACATTCAATTATATTCGTTGCCAACCCTTACACGATGTGAACACCGATAGTAAGTATTGGTATTGTATTACAAATCAGTTTTCAGATCAGAAAATGTGAATTCAAAGCCTATTCTATTGAATGGATAATAAAAACATTGAAAAAGAGAGACAAATATTATGAATGAGTTTTATTTTATAGAAAATATTTGAAAAAATCATTTATTTATTTATTATTAAAAATACGTTTCATTTGAATTCAAACATAAAATACAAGTTTTGCTAAAAAAATAATTATAAACGCATTCATTAGCTCAGAGTTGACCGCAATTATCGATAACTATATCGACAGTAGTTTTGCCGCTTTTACTGCCATACGATTGGATTGTGTTGAGCACAGGTATGCCCTCTAATACAGACCCGAAGGCAACGTTCCTGTTGTCCAGCCATGAGATCTTCGCAAACGTTATGATGAATTGCGAACCGTTAGTATTGGGCCCGAAGTTAGCCATCGATACAATGCCAGCGCCGGTATGTTTGAGAGTGAAGTTCTCGTCCGCGAACTCAGAGCCATATATGGACTGAATGCCGGTTCCAATGATCCCGCCCTCACAGAGGAAGTCAGGGATAGCCGAGTGCAGAGCCGATCCCTTATAGCCGAAGCCCTTCTCGTGCGTACACAACAGCCGAAAGTTTTCCGCAGTTTTCGGCGCAATGTCTGTCCGCAACTCTATAACTATCCGTCCGATAGGCTGTCCATTGGCCGCCATATCGAAGTAAACTCGCGGTAAACACAACTTTGCGGACAATATTTGTTTCGATAAACTGTTTGACAGAAAAGAGAAATCAATTATAAAATAAATGAATAAAAAGTTTTAAAAAGTTTTTAAGTCTTAATAAACGAATCGCTTCTGACGTCAAAACTCTTATTTGTTCTTCAAATGCATTGACTTTCGCCACAAGTGTTGATACACTTCCGCAAAGACTTTCGATTGTCTTCTTATAAATCACTTCATTTGATTCCAAGTCTTCTATTCGTCTCTTAAGACAGTTGTTCTCCGATTCCTGTCTTTCGATAGTCTTCTGGACTTTGACTCCAGTGCTCACAACTCGCAGCTCAAGAGCTCTGACCGAACGGTTAGTACTGTCCAGAAGTGCACAGATATGTCGAATGCAGTTGTGTTCAGTCGACTCATCCTTCAGAGCCTTACAGACTCTGCACTTACGGTTCGGATTGTAATCACAGCTACTCTTCACATGAGTGGACAGACTTTGTTGGGCACAGGTATGCGGACAGCCATCCGAGTGATAGTCGCAGTAGACCTGCAATTGAGATAATCGGTTGACCACATCGGCCGGCGCTGCAGACAGACTATGCGGACCTATGGCTGATCTGTCTGTAGGACAGGTATGACTCGTTTGGATCCATTGGTCAATACATGTGTGACAATAGATATGACGGCAGACAGCGATTGGACACAAAACCAGTTCGGGTGCACTCAATATATCTCTACAGATACCACAAACCAAGTCATTGAGGTCTTCAGCACTGAGACCAACGAATCTGTTTCTATCGGTTCCCATAATTACTGTTCAAATCATTGAATAATTATTTTTTAATAAACAGTAAAAACAGTTTAAAAGCATTGAACGAAAACATGCGTTCAATATATGAGACGATAATTATTGCATTCATTCGTACAGTTCGTACACACAATCAGAACCAATACAATACCAATACTGTAGTCATTATAAGCTATACTTCCACTCAATTACACATCATTTGAGTTATGCAAACATTATTCAAATGACAATCAGACAAACGGAATCGTTTTTCACATTGAGCTATTAGTATAAGCATATTATATCTTGTTTATAATTACTTTAGCCATTTTTCACTGTGTATGATACAGTATCAAGGTTTTCATGAGATTTGAGCAAGTTACAGATATAGCCAGTACAGTAAAATTCATATTGTGTGCGAAAGTAATAAAAGTTGTTAATAATTAACCTATTTACTTTATATATATCATAGTGCATTGGTCATTGCTGGTTATTTCCAGCTCTAACATAGCTTGAGGCTTTGAGCAAATGGACATTGCTAATTCTATTTTACCTGAAATATCAGTATTTATAGTGAAATTCTAAACAAGTTTTTGACTTAAAAAGCAGACAATAAGTACTGATAAGATTCAGTCATATGAGCGATGATTCAGACACTGATGAATCATAATTTGCATTATAATAGAAAACAATAGAATTATAAACTGAATGAAAAGTCTAAATAATATTTAGTCTAAATATAAAACTCAAACTCAATCTTATGATAGACTCTAAGAGTATTAGAGGATTAGTCCTATTCTCTGGAAAACTGGAGACGCGATGTCTGAGTGTCTGAACGTATAAACAAAAACATAATAAAAGGTTTGAAAGAGTTCTGAACACAATATTCAAACGATTCTTATTATTAAAACAAAATAAAAGGAAATAATATTTTGTTTTATATAACAAACTCTTGTTTTTCTAAACCAATGATTAGATAAAAGCCATAGAAATAGTGTTTTTATCTCTTATTGCAAACTCTGTATTATCTGCTTCTGAGTCAACCGTTAACAGCATTGACTGTTTAGCGACAAAAAAAAGTTTTGAACAAAATTGAGAAAAAAGTTGAATTAATTTGCAAACTATCGAAAAGAATGTTCGCTCGAACTGACAGAACAAAAATCGATTCGTTGGTCATTTTTAGTGATATTATACCACTTTATCGGTTCGGGGATGACATCGAATGCCGATTCTATGTCGACCCGAGTCTGAACTGTGATTTCGATAAAATCGGTTTATATAGAGTCGGATGGAGTGATCGCAAAGACTTTCGGGTCATTAAAGATGTCATCAGATGTGCGACCGATGAGTTCGACGAAAGAAAACTGATCTTTCCTGCGAATGAACTGCAAGTGGATGTCGAACACGACTACCAGTTCTGTTACTTTCATCGGTTCCAAACGGCACAGACATATCAACTGTCCGGACGTTCGCAGAGCTTCCGCTTCTATAAGTCTGTTATGAAAGAAGACTCAAACGAAACACAACTACCGGATGTGGTTGAGCCGAATGCACCCGAATATTCAGCACTTTATCCCGTATTAAATGTGCAGCAAATGAGAGCCGATATCAACCAAACGGTTCCGAAACGTGTGTATGATATGACTGACCGACACATCATTAAAGATAATGCGAAAAGTGATCGAAATTCTGACCAAAAGAGTAAGAAATCAGTTCACTATCGATTGGCTCCTCACGAGATAGACGCACAGGAAGTCGAGCACAGGTACATTGAGCAGATCCGTATTAAAGATGCAGAGATCGACAAACTTAAGACTTGCTGTGAATTGTCTGAAGAAAAGTTGTCATCACTTGAGTACGAATTGGAGGACAAACAGAAAAATGAAGAAAGTTTTGAAAGAATACAAAACGAATTGATGGACACAATCAGGTTGTGTGAGACCAAGAACTCATCACTGGAGGAACAGTTACTGATGCGTGACCTGGATATTAACAAACTAAAGAAAAAGGTAAAATTGAAATCAAGAGAGACTATTTTCTATTATTTTCTTAATTTTCATAATTAATATATTTTCTGTTTATTTTCATTCAGTGCTCAGAACAGGAGAAACTGATCAATGAATTGACCTCTAAATTGACAATAAGTCAATCGGAGTTAGACTTATATCAGACGCAAACTATCGATGCTTTAGATGAAGAACAGTCTGTATTACGCGAACAAGAGATAAGTGTATTGAGAGATAAACTGCGAAAAGCATTGGATTTTAATGAGATGTTTGAGAAACGATACGAATGTCTGGAGAGAGCGAAAAGAGATTCGGATAAAACAAAATTGAAATATGAGTTAGAATTGCAATACATTCGACAGAATTGTGAGGAATTGAAGACCAGATTAGAGAAGTCAGAGGAGGATAGGGTTGAGTTGAGGGCACAGTTGAGGGCTAAGGATATTATGAAAAGTTCGGACGAAATGAGTTATACCTCAAGAAAACAGTCGTTAGAGAACTCATTCAATAGTAATCTGATCGCAGACTCCAGACGTATGGACACAACGATTACGATATATGCGAACGAAATGACAGAAGAAGTGAAGAACTATTGTATTAATCAGACGACCAAAGCGTTGAAACTTTATAATGACATCAAATCTATTGCCGAATCAATTGTCTCAGCATTTGATGAAATGTATGGCAATAGTTGGCACTGTTTTATTGGCGACAACTTTGCGCACAATTCTCTACTCCATGTGTTCGGCACTTATATATCACTGGCCATCAGTGACATCAAGATTGTTCTCTACAAGACTAGTGATTCGGTATTTCATTCAAACTATTCGTTTCCTAAACTTTTTTTTCACAAAAATATTTTGTATTTAATATCAAAAATATTTATATAATTCTTATCTAATCTATAGCTCGATTCGTGTCAAGTGCTTAAGTCAGCCAAAGAGACCAAAAAAGTTGATATAATACGTAAAAATGAATTTATAGATAAGGCGTTTGAAAGAGTCGTCACTTCTTTAGCACTGGAAGCGATTGATGAAGAGTTTGTCAATTATACAGAACTGGCGGCACATTTGACACAAAGTCTGAACGAAAAGTATGGCTCAAGATATGGCTATAATTGGCTATCGATTTGTGGCGAATGCGAACAATTGGATACAAACCTATTGATCACTAATAAGAAGTACGGATATATTGAGCTGAGAATCGATTGCCTGACTGTTATTGTTATGCAATTCGACCAAAATATTCGAACAGATTATACGAAATCTGTTTACAGAACTAAATCGATAAGAAATTAATTATCATATTATTCAGTATTTTATTTTTATTTTTTACTTTTTATTTCAATTTTAAACTTTTTATTTTTGTTTTACAATACAATCGAATATTATATAAACGTAAAAACATAATAGTTTTTAATGTTTTTAATAAAATTAAGGAATTTTTTATCAAAATTAAAGCAAAATCAATAATTAATTACAAATAAATTCAACAATGTCTACATCTACTTGATTTGATCCCGTTAAAATATTCTATTTATTCTTGCTACTTTATCGTTTGTGATTATTACACAGAACAATTTTTGAATATGAGCAAGGAGATAGTATGATGTTACCTTGAATAAACTTATTTAAATAGCTGAGTTTTGATACATTCAGTCAATTATTGTTGAGATATCTGAGCTTGCTCATCATTATAGATTACCGGTAACTACCTGGGTGGCGAGAATTGGACACCTGTTTGATTCAAGTCAAATGATTTTTATGTATATACAGTATATACAAAGAGTTAGTGTTAAGTCGTTTACAGTATAAGAGCTATTAATGAATTGTATTTAAAATATAAGAAATAAAGTAAGAAAAGGAATATCTGTTTCAATAAAATATATTTTTATTTATATTTATTATTTCCACAGCTCTTACAGAATGTCTCGAAAACTGCTATTAATCTGTTTAGCTATAAGTCTAATATCTGTCGTAAGCGCTGCTAATTATGGATGTGCTCATGGATTCTGTCAACAAGTATGAACTTGTTTCGACTTTTTTCAGCAATTTTCTTCTTTTTTGCATCATTTTTCGACATTATTCAGCAATTTTGCCCTTTTTTGCATCATTTTTCGAAATTTTCCAGCTATTTTCAGCAGTTTCCTAGCCTCGTTGTTAATAAAGAACCTTTCTCCAAGGCCTACCCTTTCCCTTCTCTCGCGGGGGGTGGGGTGGGGTGCTTGGTGAATCTATATAGTCCCCTTCTAAAGAAAGTGGACTTAATAACTACATATTGTGACATTTGACCGATTCTTGTCCCTTCTGTGCTGGCACTCACCTCTAGATCCAGGCTACAGACAGACCAAGAATCAAGCCAAAGTCTCTTCGGTCCCTTACCCATCCGGACCAAAGTTCTGCCTATTCTTGTCTAAGCATTACTGTTCACTAGCACACTATATAGATTATCTATTCGACTAATATTCTGATATCTAAAACTTAGCAAAATAGCTTTAAGAGGAAAGAATAGATTTGATAAGAGCGAGACAAAGTACAGGAAGCCCTCAGAGAGGCAAAGGCCAACTCTGAGGCACACGAAACAACAATTCAAACTTACGGTTCTTTCCAACCAAAACCAATTTTATTGATGAGTAAAGTAATACAGAATAAACGATCCAAACAGTCAGACCACCAGAACGAGAAGAGTCTCGAATGCGCGGAGCATTCGAGAGTATATCTCTGATTACTCTCTACTAGAGGTACTACTCTTAAAGTTGTTCTTAACAACTATTGGCTGAGAGCGAGTTTAACTCTGGTCATACTCTCTATCACAGGTACTAAATATTTAGAGTTGTTCTAAGCAACTGGTCAATGACTCATAGCTTTTACTTAAACCCACGACTGAGTGCTTTGCCCTTAATTATTATATACGTTCAATAAACTTATCCAAAATTCCTTTTAAATTAACTAAACATCAATTCAAACTCAAAAGAAAGCTATTAAAGGGCTGATAAGTGTTTTAACACTACAATATAATCGAGTTTTCTAGAATAGGTGAGTTTTCTGATTTATGGAAAATTCTCACTCTTACATTCAGAAATTGGAAAAGTTTATGTTCATCTTTTAAGCAATGGTATTTTTGTATTCAGCGTCAAATTTAATTTTGAATTCATATGTCATATGTTTAAATTGTCAGAAAATAATTTAAATTAAATTTCACTAAATTTTAGTGACTCAATATGTATTTTTCACATTTATTATTTAGTGACAATTACTTTATATAAGTCATTTTAATCTAACTATATAAACTCATCTCTATCGTGTCTCCCTCTATTACTACATTGAGTTGAACTTGTTCTACTTTATCGATCACAAAGTATGTATTGTATTGTATATATGTGGAAGGCTTGAGAAGGTTAGAGAAAGGCAAAGGAGAGGATGGAGACGGTTAGCGTAAGGCAAGGGAAAGGCTGAAGAAGGTTAGAGTAAGGCTGTAGAAGGCAATGGAAGGCTGAAGAAGGCCACGAGTTATTTTCAGGTTCTGTGAATCCGTCAAGTAGTTAGCAAAGACCTGTTTTCCCGATATTTCACTTTTTCGTTGCTAGAAAAGGCAGCCATGAACTAAACAGAGAATATGAACTTAAATTGCAGCCATATTGCTCAGACTGATATCCGAGGCCGTCAAATTTTCTATGTCAGCGGCAACGAACCTAAGAATATACGGCATGTGTTTGTAGCAGCGTCTGGGCGACGCTTCGTATAATTTTTATATCATCCCTCCCCATTATCATTTCTATGTGACAGTATCACGTGAAAAGATTATTATTATTCTCTTGCCGTAGAGCTAATGTTCAAAAAGTTTACGGGAGCTTAATGCTCAAGGAGAAAAAAGGAATGGCATACACACGAATTGCAGCATCGTAAAAAACCAGGTTTTTAGTCTTAATTTATTCTTAAATAATTGCTGCTATGATTGCGTAAGTCTTGACAAATTAATCGCAAAA
The DNA here is from genome assembly GCA_034693305.1 of Eueremaeus valkanovi. Lineage (NCBI taxonomy): Eukaryota > Metazoa > Arthropoda > Arachnida > Sarcoptiformes > Eremaeidae > Eueremaeus > Eueremaeus valkanovi. Next base: position 2,185 of record JAQIWA010003258.1, on the reverse strand, counting down.
CAAGCTAAATAGTTGAATGTTATCACCACTTTCTAAATGATTGGTTTTAGATTGATTTTAGTAGTAGATAGAATAGTAAATAGAAGTAGTTTAATTATTAGGAGCAAATATTTTTTGAAACAAATGAGGAATCTTTTGCAAATCAATACAGGAGACAGGATAACGAATTTATAATCAACATTTCTGAAGAAAGTAGTGATAAAAATATAATTGATCTCAAAGTACAAACAAATAAAGTAAAAACATTTCCAAAGCTATTGAATTGTTTGCTACAAAATATTTCTAACAAAAGAGAATAGAAAAACAAATATTCGATGTGATTGTTGTCCGGACTATAATCTCAATAATTCTGTTATATTACACAAATGAACAAAATTTTATTAATTTTTTTATTCAAAAATAATTGAAAACTTAAATTAATAATCATTAATAAAATATTAAAATAAAATAGAAATTTAAACCTATATTCATAAACTTCTAGCACTATATGCAAAACTGGATGCTAAAAGACGAGCTATTTTCAGAATAAAAAACAAAATTTATTGAAATACAAGTTTAAGAACATTAATAAAATACATCAAAACAAATAGGACATTTTTCGCGAAAAAACCACAAAAGCTGTGATTCCTCTTTAGTAAATAAGAAAATGAACACCCATATTTTTGTGTACTGTATATATGTAGCTCGTTATACAATGATTCAACTCAAAAAAAAAATTTCTGGTGAATAATATTTATTTAACCAAATAATAATCTCCATTAAACACATTAATAATAATAATAAGTTTAATAAATTTGATTATTAAGGACTCATTCAAAATCCCGACATTCATTTGCTCGATAGACAATTTGGCTGACAGACAATTTGCCCTTTTGCACCCTTTCACTTCCGGTTTTCGCCTACACAAATTTGTTTTTTGACCATTTAAGCTAAATAACTGACTACTATGGGTAGTGGTAGTGCGGTTTACATCACATCCGGTCATTTTAGTGATTCAGTTGGTATGCTTGTAATGAAATATATTTAAACATGAAAACTGACAACTAAACGTGTTGAAAGTCCAGTTTACATAACTTTAGATCATATTAAATATATTTATGTATTAGCCATTATTCTTCTAAATTAATTTATTTAAACATGAAAACTGAGCTTCAAAATAGTGAGTGTTATATTATTTATGTTCAATTGTGTTCAGTTTTCCTCATCTGTTATAACTTCAGCGTTCACATGTCTTAACTAGTGTTGAGATTTATTCTGTTGTGTTCATCTTTGAAAACTTGTGTAGTGTATTTGAATTTCCACACAGAACACTTTTGTTCTGCATAGAACTATCAGGTTTAACGTGAGATCTCAAATACCCCGTAAACAGCACAACAACTAGAATGGAAAAATTTTGAAGTATTGATTTTATCAATGGTTTTAAGCACTTAGGTGAAATTTGACCGGAAGTGATGTAAACCTCACTCCCACTACCCATAGTGGTCAGTTTTCTAGCTTAAATGGTCAGTTTCTAGCAAAACAAATTTTGTGTCATGACGGAAACCGGAAGTGAAGGGGTACAATAGCACCTTTACTACACTTGTCTGGCAAATGGTCTATCGAGCAAATAGGCTGTCAGGTAAAAGGGCTGTTGGGCAAATGGATGTCGTGATTTTGACCTCATTCCGTTTATTATTTATAAGAAATTTCTATAGAAATGGCAATAATTTCGATGAGTTTCAAGAAAATTACTAAATTCACCTTTAAATAGATATTGCAGAAATGTCTTAAAATTCATTATAATTTAGAAAAGCTTAAGAAAAAATAACGTCGCTGAAATAGAACAAAGTTTCTGTGTCCTTGTGCTTCTCATATGCTTCATTGGATTGGATTCAGTGCAATCATTTCTTGATATTTCCCAAATATCCGTATCAAATGTCAAATACACTTTTAGTCAAGACTGTTTTAACACAAGGAAAGAATATTAATTCGATAAAATTCCTAAACTGGAAATTTGATCTGAGTTATAAGTCTTTTAAATATTTTATTTAAAATATTTTTAGAAATTAATTGTAATTTTCAATTCTAAAACTAATCTTAGATAGAGGAGGCGTATTAATCTAGTAGAGATTAGACAAATATTTTTTGCAGTTAAATATAACATTAAATGTATTATCTAAATTATCAAAAATTCATAACTCAATTG
>JAQIWA010003257.1:0-10918 GCA_034693305.1 Eueremaeus valkanovi | reverse complement strand
TTAAAATGAATGAAAATTTTGTATATTCCTAATTATAATATTATTCAATTAAATATGCACAATCTTTTGAATATAATTCTCAATTTATTACAAATTAATTCAATAAAAAAACTGGATATTTAATTTTAAAAATATTAAGAATTAATTATATATTTTTTAATGAAAATGCAAAAAATAGCTAATAGAATAGTGATTATTATGATCAAGAATAACTGAATGTGATAAAATATTTAATGGATTGAATAAGCACTGGTATTTTCATTAAATTCAATACAAAATTCTGTGAATTCCTTGATTGATAATGACATTTCAATAAATTACGATTTTATTTATAATATTATTTTTTCATTTCAAATTATGTTGACTATGAAATTTAATTATATAATTCAAACAAAATTTCAAAACAATTTAAATGATTTATGGGAAATTCCCAGGAAAATTCAATAATAAATTAAAATATTTCATAAATCCTTGAAATTGTTTTCAATTTTCATTTAAAAGAATTATTGGCTATTCCTAGGGTTTTCCCTTTTTTATCTATTTTATTTTCAAGGATTTTTTCCCTTAATTATTTCCAAATTATTTTTCCAATGAATTTTATGTTATGAAATCCTTATTTTACTGAATAAAAGCTTTCGATTTCAATTATTTTCATCATTTCCGAATCAGAAATGTATCGATCTTTTAGTTGTAATTTGTGTTCATTTTATACTAAATACAAACGAAGCTTAAATAATCACTTCACTAAATGCCACCCAGATGGTATTAATAGATTTTTTTGTGAAAAATGTGATAAAACTTATCTGAGAAATGATAATCTTTCAAGACATATTAAAATTTTCCACAAAACAATTACGTGCGAAAAATGTCATTTAGATTATTACAGTAAATCTGATTATTCAAACCACCAGTGTATTAATAATAATAATAATAATAATAATAATAATAATATTGATAATAATATCAATATATTTCAAACTTCGAATGATGAGAAAAAATGCAAAAATTGCCGGCTTTTATTTGACTCAACCGATGCTTATAAAGTTCATTGTGAATCAAATGACTGTAATTTTAAATTACAAACTGGGAGCGGTTTTTCAAATATTCCTAAACTTAATGAAAATAATCGATTTATTCTAACTAAGAAAGCGTTCAAAGGGTTTGTTAAAAATTATGAATTATTGCCTGATAAAGAATTTAAAGATTTAACTGAACTTATTCTATTTTATAAAAAAGATATTAAGGAAATTCTTTCGAAAATTTTAATTTTAAATAATAGTATTAAAGTTCAATTCTGTGCAAGTGTTATTTTTAATAGATTAATTGATATTGAAATCAATGATGCAAAAATAAATAATATAGCTTATTTTTGTGCTTTAAATACTCCATTTACAAACATACAATACATTGATAATGTCATTGACACTCAAGTATCAGAAATAAATAATCAAATAGAGATTTATATTAATAATGGGAGTGGCTGGATTATAGATCATTTTTTTAAATTAGAATTGAAAATTTGTAATTATAAGACTAATTATGGTTGTTTTATAGAAATTCCAAAATTATTACAGAATAAAAAAACCTTATTGAATATTAAATCTAAAGATTCAAAATGTTTTTTATGGGCTATTATTGCATATTTACATCCAGTTGAATATGATAAGAATAATCTGAGTAATTATTTAAAATTTGAGAATGATTTTGATCTAACTGACATAGCATTTCCAACATCTTTAGAGATGGTCAAAAAGTTTGAAAAAAATAATAATCTAACTATAAATATATATGGCTACATACAAAATTATTCCAAATATGAGATATACCCGATAAAAATTTCTGAAGATTTAAAAGAACCGATATGCTTATTATTATATAAAAATCATTTTTATTTAATTGAAAATTTTAATAGATTATTAGGAACAAGTAGAAGTTATCAGCATTATTTTTGTTATTTTTGTTTAATTGGGTTTCATGACCAGAATAGACTATCGATACATTTTGAAAACTGTAAAAAGTTAAAACCCCAAAAAATAATATTACCTAAAGAAAATGAGAATTTTTTGAGTTTCACTGAAGTTTACAAACAAGAAAAATATAAATATGTTATTTATGCCGATTTTGAATCATTGACATTACCAATTACAGAAAATATAACTAAACAAACAAATTATTACCAAAAGCATCAAGTATGTAGCTATGCTTTTTTATTAACAGACAATGAAAACGATGTTATTGATTTCAAACTATATCGAGGTCAGAATGCAGGGGAAAAATTTTTAATAGATATTAAAGCTATTTATGAAAAAATTAAGTATATTTTATATGAAATAAAACCATTAAATTTGACGAACGATGAATTAATTGAATTTGAAAATTCCACGATCTGCTGCATCTGTAAAAAACAGATCATTTATCAGATCAAAGTGAGAGATCATGATCATTTCACCGGAAAATTTCGAGGTTTACCTTTTCACTATTTTATTTTTTGAAATATAAATTAAAAATTCTAATTTTACAGGGCCCGCTCATATATTATGCAATTTGAGGAAGAAAGTCATTAAAAAATTGCCAATTGTTTTTCATAATTTGAAGAACTATGACAGTCATATTATATTTCAATCTTTATCCAAAGACATCTTCAGTGATATCTATATTATTCCCAATTCAACTGAAAAATACACATCATTTTCGTTTAATGAAGTACTTTTTCTGGACTCATTTCAATTTATGAATAGTTCCTTATCACAACTAACAAAATATTTGAAAGACAGTGGAACGGACAAATTCAATATAACAAAAAAAGTTTTTTCGGAATATTGGTCTGATTTCAATAATGATTTATTGAGAAAAAACCCATTTCCATATGATTATATGTCAGACTTTGAAAAATTCAATGAAAGAAACATCCCGCCTAAAGATGAATTTTATTCTAAGCTGAGCTATGAACATATTTCCGAACTCGAATATGAACAGGCAATACGATTGTGGAAAATATTCAGATGTGAAAATCTAGGTGATTTTCACGATGTCTACCTACTTTTAGATGTTTGCTTGCTTTCAGATATTTTTCAAAACTTCCGAGAACTATGTTTGAAAGTATATGATCTTGATCCATTGCATTTTTATACAACTCCAGGTAAATAAACTCAAGATTATTATGTTTAAGCTGTTTGAACTGAATAATTTTTTTATATTAGGATTAGCATGGTCAAGTTGTTTGAAATACACTGATATCAAATTGGAATTATTAACAGATATTGACATGATTCTGATGATTGAACGCGGCATTCGTGGAGGGGTTAGTGCTATTTTCCAGCGTCACAGCAAAGCTAATAATAAATTTCTAACTGATCATAATCCAAAAAAAGAAAGTAAATATATTTTATATTTTGATGTGAATCAATTATATCCTACAAGTTTAAGTCGGAAACTTCCTGTGAAAAATTTTGAATGGGTTCAAACAAAACGATTAGAAACTATTGATTGGAAAAATATTGAAACAGAGAATGATATAGGTTATATATTGGAAATAGATTTAATTTATCCCAATGATATTCATGAACTTCATGATTCATTCCCTTTGGCACCCCAAAAGTTGAAAATTACGGATGATATACTGAGTAATTTTCAAAAAGACATGAAAGATAATTTAAAAAAAAGAAATATAAACATAATTTCAAGTGAAAAATTAGTCACAACTTTATTTAATAAAGAAAAATATGTTATTCATTTCAAAGTTTTAAAGTTTTATATAAATAATGGCTTAAAAATCAAAAAAATTCACAGAGGAATTAAATTTTATCAAAAAGATTGGCTTAAAGATTTCATAAAACTTAACAATCATTTGAGACAAAATTCTACAAATGATTTTGAAAGTAATTTTTACAAACTTATCTGTAATTCTATCTATGGAAAAAGTATCGAACAAAAGAGAAATCATAGAGATATCAAATTAGCTCTTGATGAAAAATATCTGAAAAACTTAGTAAAGAAACCTAATTTCAAACGCTTTACTATAATCGATGAAAATAAGGTTATAGTTGAAATGACTAAAACTAAAGTTAATCTCAATTCACCAATATATTTAGGATTCACCTGCTTAGATCTAAGTAAATTACATTTATATGAAATTTATTATTTGAGATTTAAAAAATATTATAGAAAAAATGTAAATTTATTAATGACCGACACTGATAGTTTACTATTAGAGATTAAAACACATGACATTTTTGAAGATTTTAAGAACTATTCTGAAATATTAGATCTAAGTAATTATCCAATTGATCATTTTAGTGGTCTTCATTCGAATAAAAATAAAAAAGTACTAGGTTTAATTAAAGATGAGACTTGTGGTGATTTGATATCCGAATTTATTGGAATTAAAAGTAAATTATATTCGATTTTAACTGAACAAATTAATAAAAAAGTCGGTAAAGGAATTAGTAAATCGGTGCTTAAAAAATTCATAACACACGAACATTACAAAAACTGCCTTTTTGAAAATAGTGTGACTTATGCTAAAATGAGATCAATCAAAAGTAAAGAACATATCATTCATTCAGTTGAACAGAATAAACTTGTTTTGAATATATATGAAGATAAAAGATATTATTTGAACTCATTCAAATCACTTTCTTACGGTAATTCGAAAATTGTATAATAATTTATTTATTTAATTAAATTCTTATATAAGCTATAAATTAAATGATCATTATAAGAAAAATCATTGTTAAATAAACTTAAAAAATCAATATAATCATATCCTTTAGAAATATACATTATGAAAATTATACAATATAAACCACATGTATTTGAATAATAACTTTGTAATTGTTTTTTGTTAAAATTAAAAAATTTACAATTTTTCATAATAAAATTTTTAACGTGTTTATTATCTGGTGGTCTCCCGAATGAATCAAAATAATAGATTAATTGATCATTCATGTGAATAACGAACCAATGTTCTCCAGGGTATCTGGAATTATGAGAATTTACAACATAAAAATATTGTTTATCAATAGGAAGTAAATCATAAGGAATTACATCAAATGTTTTGACAAAATCGAATTTATTCAAATAATGTATGATTTCTCTAGTATTCATTTTAATAATCACAAATAACTTCTCTATTTTTATTAATTTCTATAATTGAATCAAATTCAGCGAAAATTATCAATTTCAATGGAGCTGGCGGAGCTGTCTTGAAATGTAATTCAATTCTTAATGAGCCGGATTTCGGAATACTTATATGACTTTCACTTCCACAACCGCTATTCCTATCAGGTGAAAAATCAAATGCAAAAAAGCAATTATTTGCTCCAAACTCTGAATGTTCGATATCTAATGGTTGATACCCTAAATGGGCTTGATCTAAGTTTTCATATAATGCAAAATATTCTCTATTAAATAATTCTTTTGAAAAGTCAGGAGTGTAAGGTCTTTGAGGATATGGCTCACTGTTCACAAAAACTTGAATATAATTTAAAGTATGATTTTTGAAATTAAAAGGATTTTTTGAGTAACTTCCTAAATGGCTATCATTTTCTATTATACCGAAAATAATTTTTCTAGGTATTCGACCTAAATAACAATTATCAAAAATATGAATATTTTGATTTGAGGGAATAGATAAAATCTTAACATCGGTTCTTACTATAGGATAAATTGCATTATGATCATTGAGTACTTTTGCATGTGCAGATAGAATTGAAGGGTTTAACCTTACTTTTCTTACATACAAAATGACATTTTTAACATTCAAAATTGGTGTATAATTAGCATCACCTAACAAACAAAAATTGTCATTAGATCTAAATAATTTCATTCTCAAGGGAACTCCATTTAATAAAAGTTTATTCTGAAAAAAAATATCTGCATGTATTCGTCCAAAAAGTGAAAATATTTTACTTTCTTTACAAAAAAGATATCGATATTTGCTGGGTTTATCAGTGTCAGTCGAGGCATCTTTTAAATATCCACTAGTTCTCAAAAAATGTTGTTTTGCGCTTGATGATGCACAAAATCTAACTTCAAAGTATGATCTGAAAGGCTGTATGCTATTACTCTGTGAAATTAAAGTATCGGATAGTGTTATATCAACTTGACTGAACATTGAATTCAGCAAATAATTTACAGGACTGTATTTTTCCGCATCAGCAGCAACATAATCTGATCCATCAGATTTAGTAACTTTTAACTCAACAAATAGAAAAATCTCCCTCAGATCAATATATTCATCAGATTGAGATGTTATATAGAATTCAATAGGTGATGTGTCTGATAATGCAGCAATAGGTCTGAAAATATTGAAAATTATATTTTATTCGATATTCTGTTATGAACTTACCTATATTCGAATATTTGTGTTGATTCAATTGAATTTTGAAAAGGAATTGATTTGAAAATATCTATTTCACTTTTAGCTACTTCTGTCATTTTAATCTAAAAATGTCAAGTTATCTTTTCTTCTTTTACGAGTCTTTTTACGTTGTCTCTTCCTTGGTTGTCTGAATCGTAATGATGTCGGTATCCTCTTTTTATTCCTTTTTCGAGATTTCTTTTTTCGAGATTTTCTACGTTTAACCATTCTCTTTCTTTTTAAACCTTTACCAGTTTGTACCTTGTCTTCTACAAGTTTGTCAATAAGTGATTTTCCTCTATCACCTAATCGCCTTTTTAAAGATTTTTTCAAGTCATTCCCACTATTGACATCAGACACAACATCAATACCAGTTTTTACAATTTCTTTACCAAGATATTTCAAAATCGGTATTCCATAGCGCGAAAAAAATCTACCAAGAAAACCATAACCATTTTGAAATTTCAATCCTTGATAATGATGTAAGCCAGCTCCAACTTGATCTCGATAATATTTTTCATAATCATTAGCCGTTAATTGAGACATTACTTCACATTGACTTCACTTAACAATAGCTTTCATTAAAATGATTTGATTTTCAATGAAACAGATACTTAAATTATTTTGGTTTGATTTCTCTGAAATGTAGCACAGCAACAGTTTTACCACTTTCAAATTGTATCAAATTTCCAAAATCGTCTCGCAATTCAATGCTAATAGTATCAAAATTATTTTTATTTAAAGGAATATAGATTGGTCTTTCAAAAGTTATTCTTTTTAAAATACCATCTCTCTCTAAATTATCTAAATTAAAAATTTGCAATAATTGAACTTTTTTGTCCCCTACAATAATAGGAGAAACTATATCCGAATAAATATAAACTATATGTATTTGTCCTAGTATATCGATAATTTTTTCTGCAGAAGTTATATCTTTCACAGTTGTCTTCTCAATGAATCCTAGAACTGTTTTTAAATATTGATCAAATTTCACATAAAGTTTATATTTGTAATTTAAACCGCTATATTCCACATTCATTTCACCACATGTTATTTCACATTTATTAGTATAATTATTAATTATGAATTTTGGAAGAATAAAGCTTTGGAAAACTATTGTATTTATATTTTTACTACCTTGAATGTAACTTCCTAGGGCATTTTTACTTTTTTCTTCATTTAAATTATCCAAATGATTTGATATTATATTTATTAGATTTTCTTTTGAGTACAATCCACTTTCAAATATATATTTATTAATTAAAATTTTTTCACCACCGTTTTTAGCAACAATTGATATAGAACTTTGTTCCAAAAAATTTTTAACAGAATTCGGATAAATGAATTCTAACAATGCGACTTCCATTTTTCCTCTAAAATTCAAAATTTCTGCTAGTTTAACAATAAATTTTGATGTGGTATTAGCACTATATAAATTATGGCTAGCATCAGAAGGAACAATGACGATCTGTTCGCTTTCATCAATGTCATTCATTTTTTGAAATTTTATTTAATTAATTGTAATTCTTTTTCATAAAATGTTCCTAAAATTTCTTGATTATCCAAATCTTCAATTTTAAATTTAGGATACGGTGATGTATTCAAAACTTTAGTGATTCTAAATATTTCTTCACTCCAATTTGGGATATATCCTTTATCGAATAATTTTTTTAATTTTGATATTCTCACTTGATCACTTTTTCTTAATTTTGGTGATGAAAGTTTGGATGAAAAGTTTTTATATAGGTTCTGAAAGACTTTCTTTTTATTTTTTTCATTCACTTCATTAGGTTTGAATTTTGTTCTACTGTGTTTAGTTCTATTGTAATTATCAATTATTTTTTTTATAACATCAGTATAATTTTGACTTTTGAATTTATAAAAATATTTATATATTTTTTCTTTAATAGTCTTGATAACACGCTCTACATTTGGACTTTTAGTCTCGGTATTTCTTGAGAAAAAATGGAATATTTTATTGATTTTACAATAATCCTTGAAGTATTTATTATCAAATTCCCCTGAAAAATGAAATAAATAAATTTAATATATTTAAATAAATTGAAATAATAATATTTTTCAATACTTACTGCCAGGATCACTGAACAGAATTTTAGGTTTTCTCTTATTAATAACTGTTATATCTTTAAATGCTTCGAATACTTCTTTTGAAGCTTTTGATTTAAGAAGATGATAAAACACCTTTTTAGATAACACATCAATACATATAAGTATATATTTATATCCTTTATTGTATTTGCTTAAATTAATAAAATCAATAAGATCAATCATCCATTCTTCATCTATATTTTTAACGACAATTCTATTTCGATCAATTTTTTTTCTTTTATTTTTATGAACGCTGTATACATCTTGAGATTTTAACCAATTTTCAACGTATTTTCTTGTTATTAATTTGTTTTTAAATTTGGCTGCACGAAATAAATCAGTTATATTCGAGAAAGAATTCTCATTATCAATATCAAAATAAATCGAACTTAAAATATCATTGAAAGGGTGACCAGGAAAAGGAAGGTTTTTTTTTGTATTCGTTTTGCTTTTCATATTGAATTGTACTTTTTATTTTGGATTGAGCTTCTATTTTCGAAGGGCGAATTTTTGGCGAACGCAATTTTGGTGATCTCAAAATATTTGTCGTAACTTTTGGGATTTGTTTTTTTGCACTGAATGGTTTAATGATTGGAGATATAATTTCGGATTCTTTAATTTGTGTACTGGGCTTGATTATTCTCTTTTTCAATTTAGATTTTAATTTTTTCTTGTTGATTTTTAATTTTTTATTGCGTGTGAGATTTATTTTCAAATCAGGTAATGTTTTCAGCTGACTCGGATGCAGATATTTATTCCGATGAAAAAGATATTTCTCTAAAGCACTTGTATAGAGTTTTGCTTTATCATTATCATCCAATTTACTGTTCAATATATTGTTAATATTTTCATCTAATTGACTTGCTGTTCTCATGTGAGGTGGGACAAACAATTCATTCGATACTTCTTTATTCGGAATTTTGTAGTCATTCTCGTTCAATAAATACATTTTTTTAAAAGAATTCATTTTAATAAATTCAATTTTTTCTGATTCTATCAATTAATAAACTTATAGTCTCAAGAGCAACTGGAAGTAGAATGGGCAAAAGTCCTCTTCCTTTTTGTAATATAAGTTGTTTCTTCTTTTCAAGATTTGGAGACTTTTTGGACAAAATCATCAATAAATTCCTATATTTTTTCAATTTATTACGTTTGCAATTATTCATATTAATATTCCCCAATAAACAATTTTTTGAAATTTCGCATATTGCTTTTATTAAGCATTTTTTTGCTTTTCTGATGAGTTTCTTCTTATTTGAATTATTTGCGAGATTTAAATTATGCAAATCTTTCTCACATTTAATAATAAGTTTACTCATTTTTTTAATTTTGGAATATACACAATATAATACTTATCACTTGGAAATATGTTTGTTCGAAATCGTAAAACATCCTTCACATCCGCATTCAAATCAATAACTAAATATGAAAAATTATTTTTCGTTGAATCAATATACACATTTTGTAAAAAAATCGAACCTTTTCCAAAAATTCTCTGCTCTAATATTTTAATTTGGTTCAATCCAAATATGTTTTTCATCAATACAATATAATTACAATTCCGAGTAATGTCTGTATAGTATTTTCCTTTCGGAAATAAATTTTGCATTAATAGAAAAACAGTAATATTTTTATGTCTTGAAATTTTTGTAAATAAATTAGCAATCACTATTTTATCAGAAATTTCGAACATTAGATCATCTAATATTATCAAATTATCATTTGATGAATTTATATTCTCGAAAAAATCATTATCAATATCTAATCCTTTTATGAATTCAATATTAAATTCAGAAAATTCATTTGGTTTACTTTGACCATAAAAATAAAAAATGTTAGTGAAACTTTTATCAAAAAGGGTTTTTTGAAAATTGATCAACTTCAATATAAATGAAGTTTTACCACTACCAGATGGTCCACATATCAACCACTTACTAGGAGTTTTAAAGGTTGCGTCAAACAATTCCATAATTTATATAAAAGGCAATTCTCGAAATGAATTTCAAACTTTTTGAAAATGAATATTAAAAATAAGACATATGCTTTTATACTTTTATTTTCATTATTATTGAATATATTTTTACTGATATCATTATCTATCCAACATGTCGAAGTTTATGAAACTGATTGTATCTTAGTAAACTGTGATTTAAATGTCACGGAATATTCAGGAAAATATTTCAACAATACAGAATCAATTACACTGAATTCTGAAAAATTTATGATTTCATATCTCGAAACACTTTACAAAAATGTATCAAAAAATTATGAATCATCATTGAGGGAATTATATTCAATTAGAAATAATTTCCATGAAATATCAAAGAATTTCAAACCACAAAGTTCCGAGTGCCAACAGTATATGAATATTTCAAGAATTGCATTTAATAATTTCATTGATATTATAAATAATTTTTATTTTTTTATAAATGAATTACAAATTTTAAT
>JAQIWA010003256.1:0-10918 GCA_034693305.1 Eueremaeus valkanovi | reverse complement strand
TCTGAATTTTTCTCTATATTTTCAAGAATTTCTCAACTTTTTGTTTACTTTTCCATCAAATTAAGGTGGTATGATATCGAATTTATAATCACCATTTCTTAAGGGAGTGGTGATAAAAATATTAGCTAAAATTATTCCATCTTGAACAAGTCCACAGCTTGAGCAAGGTTGTTGCCAGAAGGTACTCTCACTACTCATGTACTTGATATTTGGAGCTCACCTTTAACTATTTTCTCGTTGTTTCCCCAGGTTGTGTGTTATATTTTTGAAATCAGAATAGAATTCTGATTCATCCTGTGAAAAGAAATTTTCAATCCATTTAGCAGGGTAGATTTTGAAGGTGATTGAAATCTCTCATTGGCTCCCATTATAAGAATGATTTTTTTGTTGATTTTTTAAAACTCTCTTGGTGTTTTCCTGTCTCATAATGAACTCCAATGGCCATAGCATTGATTATTTTTGAATTGTCATTGCTAGTTTAGGAGATATCGTCGAGGCAAGCTGCCATAGGGCACGGTCCAAACCCTTTATGTGATTTCAAAACTGATATGAAATATTCTGAATAGAATTAAAAGGTTATCGAAATTCTTTTCACCTTGCTTATATCTATTGACAACGGCCTGCCAACAGTGTGTTCGAGCAAATGAATAGAACATATTATATTCAACTTTGCTATATATAAGTTACAAAAATTATGTATAACCAAGGTGAGAATATTTACCCCAAATTTCATCCGTTTGTGCTAGATCAATATTCCTGCGATTGGTTTATGAGCAACCAGGTTTTTAGCCTGGTTCAAATTAGCAAATCTTCATTAATAAATATCAAGGTATTTATTGTCAATTCTTAGATGGAATTTTGAAAATTACAAAAAAGAAATAAATTATTTATTTATATTTTTCTCATAAATATATAGATTGGAACCAATTGCTCCAGGCCTTCTAGGCAGATTTTCAAATGAACACAAGAAAATAATGAGCTTAATATGGATACAAGTATAAATTTTTTGGATGAAATTCCATTGCTACTTGGTTGCTTAGAGGTTAAATTTTTGAGCAAGTTTATAACTATATAAACCAGGAGAAAGGGTACTATGTACTTGTTCATATTGAATATTAGAAGAATGCCGACGACGTGCACAACTGTACTGAAATGTATGACTGCTTTTTGTGGACTCATTTCAATATACGTCATATGTTTAGCCGGAATATAAATGTAGTAATAAAGCCATTCCTGAACAAAAATGGTATACTTTTTATTATATTCACTGAACGAGGTACTATTCCAAAAATCATCGTAGAATCTTCTATCAGCAAACATGGTCAATTCTGCGAACAAATTATGCCAGCAATGGTGTAGAAAATAGAAGTTGAGCCAATAGCAGACGATAGCTAGTACAATTCCCAATGTAGCCAGCATGAAATAGTCATATGTGTTCAAGCTCTCATTTGAGATATGGCTGAAGATTATATCCCGATATATTGGTGCAATACATATTGCAGAAAATAGTATCACGATAAACAATTCGTAAACATATTTCATTGCAATGACCCAGTCAATCTTATTTGTTCTAAAAAAAATTCAAAAAAATTCTATATATTGTTCTAGAATATATATATAGCTAATATGAGATAGATACACTTAACGAATTAATTATCTGAAACTCTGAGAGTAATGTATTCTTCACTGCCAACACATAATGAACCTGAATGTATGCCTTGATCAAATTTTTATACTTTAGACCCAGGGCTTAAGGCATGACTACTTGACAAAATGCGATTCTGACCCCCGGGAACGAACTGGCCTGGCCACATTTGACTTTGTATAAATTATAACTTGGTCCAAAGTATAAATCGAATGATTAATTCCCAAAATGAACTATAATTTGCGAGCTTTGCTAAACCAATAGTATTAAACAGTAAAAACTTTTTCGCTTTCTATCCTATAAGAGGGTGTTTTAAAATGTTGCCTGGCAAAGGAGATGGCAGTGCTTGAAAAATTGTCTTTCTATCCTGATGATTTTTTAACCATGAATAATAGTGAAGATATGATTCAGAATCATGTAAAAATGTTTTTGATAAAAATCAAGAAAATTGACCAAGGACCAAGACAAGTTTAAAACAAAAGTGGCCGAGAATTCTAAGTTACAAGAGATAATTGAAAAATTCTTTCGGGACATCATATCTTCACTAGTTTTCATTCAGATAGAAACACAATTTTCAAGTACTGCCAACTTATTTGAAATTCAATTTCGAATAAAAATAGGTTTAGGGTATTTCTGAAATTATTCTAAACTGAACTTTCTCATATAAAAATGACAATATATTTGGCCTTTACAATGTTAAAATGACCAAGATAGTGGAAGAACTATTCATGCAATAATGTTTATCAATAACATTATTTTAGTGTCCTACCTAGGATAGAATTCTCTATAGATCATTGTGGGTGCAAATAGAAAATATACGAATTTCCATAATTGATGAATATATACATTGAGTATATTCTGGTGTTTCAGTGCATTCATAACCAGATGTTTGGACTCAACAATATATGAATACATTTTCAACGATAACCTTGTCTATGATTAAGAACGAAAATTAATTATTTCAGTAATACATGGAATGATCAAGTCATGTTAATTTATAATTTACCTTCTCATGCACAATTACCCATGCCCATATCATACCAAAGCGAGAATAGTTGAATTGATAAGGGTAAATTAGAAGATCAAAAATAACAATAATTATCATAATATTTGTGATTAAAATATTCAAATATTTATTTCCGGTTGAGTTGAATCTGTTTGTTATCAGGTTTAGTGGAATAAAAATGAATATCAACTGAGCATGCAAGTATAGCCAATCATGAAAAACGAATTGAAAATTTTGGAATCCAAGAAAAAATTCTTTCATTACATGCGTTAACCTATGAGTAAACAAATTAATTGTATTATATTTTTTTTTGGGTAAAAAGCTCTTTCGGACGGATAGCAAACAATGACGAATCTATATAGTGCTATTGAAATGAGAGTTAAGTGGAGAAAATGTGAACAATATTTGGTGAAAATTTTCAATTACTTATAATTTTGTACAAACGAGCCAAGCTTATAAATTAATAAAAGATGAACCACAATGAATACCATCTCGTAAATTGTTTTAAAGGTGTCGCCATCTTCTTTAAGCTTGCTGTAAAACAAGGTAGCAAATTGATTTTGCTTGTATTAAATTCCTAATACAAATAAAATAAGATTATTCTCACGTTATTAGTGAACATCGATTTTTGTGTATCTTTTTTGAGAAATACATTCTTTCGTAAACTGTATTTCAATTTCAATTATTTAATAAATTTTCACACATTTTAAAAAACTTTTTAATATATTTGGCTAAAAATTATATTAATTATATTTTTTATCAGGATACAATTTTTTTAAAAAATAAATTAACGTTTTAACAAACTTCCTGCTTGAATTGGGTTATACACGAGGACATTTAGGAAAGCACATCTATAAATGCGGAATATATGCTCTCAACTAATAATTAATATTTATTCTAAAAAATGACCTGATTTTCGAGTTGTGAAGCGTATAAGACAACGTCAGCCGACGGATATACAGTCATGTTCGAAACACCCTGACACACTCGAATGAAGCTGAAGCCTGAACCTGATGAGGAAATAAATTGAAAATTTCTGTTTTGTGAAGCACTTAACAGAGAATTTTTTCCCTCGGCGAGTTTTAAATGGTGCAGCACCGGTAGCAGTGAACTATCACTGTTTGCATAGCAAAAATCACTAGGGTTACATAAAATTTTAGAAATTCAAAATGATCCTTGCCGAAAATCATCGAAAACCTCTATCAGGATTTTTTTTCGAAAACTGTTGCGTTTTGCACTGGGTGACTTTATATTCGCAAAATGAAAAGTCATCAGGCTCTAGAGTAAAAACCATAAGGGATAAATGAACTCTGAGAAATGGAAATAATCACAATAAAACATTAAAACATAATTCTGGAATTCACCTTGATGTTCTATTTGATGATGTGGTATTTGCACAGCACGCAATTGAATACGTCACTGCGATAAAGACCACTTATCTATTTTGTCAACTTGCGTATTCTTATTCCATAGCAATTTGTTTTGATAGATATACGAAAATGACCAAGTTTGCAATTTGAACCATATTTTTATCTCTTTTGGTTTACGAGTTATTTAAATTCCAAATTTCGAGTTCAGTTCAAATTATGCCCAAAACCCAAATTTTAAACAATTAATTTAACCACCGTTCCTAGGTGCAAAAATTCTGAGAATTTAATGCTAATATAATATTAGTATAAATATATTTTTAAGCTTGAAACCAAGATGAATTGACACGCTCCAGCAGGATTATCAGCATTTTGTTGAGCTGACGGCGTGTATAAACAAAATAAATTCAAATTCAAATTCAAATTCAATTAACGAGAATTAACCCCTGAAGAAATTTAAGGTAGTTGGCTCTGCTTGTAGTAAGCAGGTACAGTTTAGAAGCTAATTTTGATGTTTAAACTCTACCTGATTACTATTTTTTTTTGGCAACTTCTGTCCGTCTATGAGAGTCTCCATTATGAAAATTACATTTTTGGGAAGAATTCTCCCGTCTTAAACGGGCTATTTTGATCCCAGGTCACCATACAATTGATTAATTGATCTTACTAGACCAATTCTACAAGATAATCGGCCGGAGCTGGATCATTACAAGTAAGCCGGGCCCTTTTCACATTAGGCTAATTTTAAGCAATATAGCTTGGTCAGTGACTGGCACACGTGAGTTTCAATTGTTAATGATTTCCAATTGTTGGATCTGTATTGAATTGTTCCGATCCGTCATTTGAGTTAAGCGCTCAAGCACTATTTTGAACCCAAACCTATTTTGAATGAGCCATAGATTGGTTAAGAAAATAGAAATCCCCGCATAAATCGGTCGTTTAAACCTTTGCAACCTTATATTTAACATGGGTCTGTTTGTCTCAAGCTTGAATTTTCAGACAAAACTACGTCATTATATCCCCCTTCATATGCCCCCTCTCGTTCACCCTTATTGATTACCATAAAATCTGACCTGGTAGGATAGCCCAGGTCGTTGTGCTATTTGTTATCCATATATTTGGACTGGAAAAAACCATATAAAAGTTTAATCAGGGTAGATTAATATTAAAAGTATGCGGAGCATATATAGTTATAGAGTTAAAGTTATTTATAGATTGAGTTATTTACTAGATTCTGATAAAAGTGTCAACCACCTTTCCCTTTGTTGATCAATAAATATAGAACGCATTGCTTGAATAATGTTTAACAAATAACCTTGCATCAATTTAATTTAAAATTGTGCTTCCTCTTAACTTATACAATATTAAATTGAAGTCAAACTAGGTTATGACCTGTGTATTTTTAGCTCCTTTCTATGAAAGAGGAGTATATAGTTTTGGTGTACAGAATAGCATATTAAAAAGGGATGTGCAAGGGGGGTATAGACCAAATGGCCTCGTGGTTGGCAGTACCTGACCATCTCAATCATTAAATCTGTATTAAAATATTTAACAACTAACTGCAAGGATGTAATTACATGGAAAGCCAGGTCATTGTCCAATTAAAATTGGAACGGAATGTATATACGGAAGAAAATTCTACACAGATTATAAATGGCAGCATTTGGACTCGTTTAATCCTGGTCAAAAGTAAGAAACTTGCTCATAGCATAGCAGGAATAAGCAAATAAAAGAACCCGGTTCATAGAAATCGATCTAGTGAATTAACAATCAATTTTTAGGGAGTATACTCCCTTATGTTCTTGAGAAGCTGTCCGTCTGTCTGTCTGTCTGTCGTCCGTCTGACCACCATTGTTGTAAAATTTTCAAAATTTTGAAAGTTATACTCATTTTTTAATTTTCAAGTTTTTCAAAAATTTGGAAATTTTTCAACAATGTTGTGATTGTTAATACAGCTAAAGCTGTGTTACTACAGATGAATACTATAGTTACGAATACCACTTGACCCAATTATCTTCTAATGGCTAAATTATCAACATTATCACCAATTGATCCCAAGTATACTCCCTGGTAATAACGTTCGTGCTTGTTTTTAAAAAGAATAAAGGTGAAAATTGAATCAGTTCATTAAACTGGTTCAAAGCCGTACTTTTATATAAACGGATATATTCCGTAAGAATTTTCGGTTAGCCACAGTGATAGGCAATGGGGGGTGGTGGTACAGATAGGGGTATACCCCCTGTGATTTTGGCTGAGGCATACCCCCCTCTATTTTTCGATCTTTTTGAGGGAAAAAACGCTAAAATGGGGCACTTTTGGCCCTCAAAAGTGATTCATTAACCCCTCTTTGCAAAATATTTTGGCTCACCCCCCCCCTGTCGTCAGACCCATTGCCTATTTCTGGTTAGCCACCTATTTTCTATTTGAAGCTACGTTAATTTATCGAGACCATCTGAGGTATGAACATATGTATTGATCTGGTTTATTTTTAAAATAGTTACAAATTAAAATGATCTCAATTTTATTTGATCTAGGACAAACAAAATTATATGGAACGATGGCCTGTATAACATTTTCGAATTCATATTCCTGGCAGTATTAATATCCGTTTGTGTGAGACCTCTGTTCCTGCAATTAGTTTATATCCCGATATGGAGTGCGCCTACCATTGCGTACAGTTATTTAATGCTATATTTTCGGACAAGTTATTAGTTTTATATTTTATTTCTCATATTTTTATCTAATATTTCACATTTGGCTCAATATTTTGGCTAATATTCTAGCATTTGGTGACAAAAACTTTTACCGAGACTTCTGGTGTCTTAGAATCCAAATTAATTGATAGCAATGTCAATAATAAGTCTAATCCTGACTGTTATTATTCTAAAAAAGTGCACAGATGTCCTATTTATTTGCTTCAATTGGAACGAAATGTATATACGGAAGTAAATTCTACACAGATAATAAATTTGGACTCGTTTAATCCTGGTCAGAATTACGTATCTTCATTGCGAGCTCATGGACATAGCAGGAATAAGTAAATAAAAGAACCCGGTTTATAGAAATCGATCTAGTGAATTAACAATCAATTTTAAAAAGAGTAAAGGTGAAATTTGAATTCAAGCTTTTATTTTGCTGTCAAATCGTATTATACAGTGCTTCTCAGAATAGGCGGACGATTTAAATTCGCTAGTACAGAAAAACTACTGACACGTCAATGGCGCTGTGGTTTAAGGCGTCAGTTGTACTATCTTAAATGGTGACTGGGTAGTGGGATCGAACCCCGATTGGGTCAGCTCTTTCTTTCTTCAGAAAATCTTGTTTTTCAGTTGAATGGATTGAAGAGTGCTCTGGTAGGGGCAAGATTGTCCGCGGGCTGTCAGACCGAGGGTCGAAAAATTCGGGAGTGTATGTGACTGAACCACGAGTTGCGCATACGGAGGGTTCAGGTGTATCCTTAAAACTGTGATACTATTCCCGCTATCGTACCAAACAGTGATGTAGAGGTCCCTGGCTGAGTTGACAACCCGCGCAGAACAGTACATCCTTGTACATCCTTTGTGAGTGATTCTTATTTGACTAGACCACTTTTGACGCCTATGCAGTGAATGAACATCTTGAACAAAATTAATAATTGAGATTTTGGGTGCAATAGTGGCGCATGGCTTTCGAGCACATTGCGCCCTCAGTTACAGTGCACAGGGAATGTGAGGCTTGTATTACAATACTTGAATAAACTAATAAATATTACAATCCATGCGCCGCTATTGCACCCAAAATCGATACAATACTGAACTCATATTAACTGTAAGTAAATAGAATTTATTGTATTTTATATTCTAATAATGTTTTATAAAAAAGCTTCCTGGTTCAATCAACTTTCCAATAAACTTCTTCCTTGTTCAAAATGTACCGGTTTCAAAATTGTATTCCTGGAATTGCTGGAAAATTATAGTGTTTTTAGATTAAACAAAGAATTATTGACAGTGCTCTGGTTTGACCTGATTTTCACATCCCTAATAAATAGCCAGGATAAAATGATTTTAGAACTATAGCAGAATAGAACTATCTATTCATTGCAAATAATATTTATTGAAATTCATATATAAATCAGTTTTGAAACTAATTTTAAATAAATATTAAATAAATTTTCCGTTAAAATGGATTCAATCGAAGAAAATGTGTACTATTCGGGTAAAAAGCACCGGCACCAAGATTCATTGATTACGTAAGTGTTTCCCTTATATAATGTTATATTTGGGATAGGTCTATTTCGTCAAATATACAGTATCTTGCTTATTTTCTATGCTCACAATTAGCCATATTGTTATCTCCATTTATCCTAGACTGTTTTTGAGAGCACTTCTCATTATAACCTGTCTCATAATCTTAATATATATATATATATATTCTACCTTGAACAGTATAGATGATGTCATCAATAGAATTAATTATGAATTTTGATTTTTATAGTCAACTGAAAGAAAGCGACAAAAATTTTAAGACTTTATATGAGTTGGTGTTCACAGCATTGCATCTGATATTCGCGTATATTATTGTAACAGACGTTCAAAATAATGGGTAAGAAAATAAAAACAAATGAAAAGCAATTTTTAATTTAATTTTTCATAGTTCTGAGGGCTTATCACAAATGTTGGAAGCTTATTCTGTCTTTTTCAAGAAAATGCCAATCCTTTTCAGACATTGGATCCGGATTCAAATATATTTTATTGCACTTTATGTTCCGATGAATATTATTAGAATTAAATCATTGAAAAGATTTGAAAATTTTTATTTGAATTTTCTATTTTCCAAATGTCTACTCATTATGATGCTGGCTCACTTTATTCTTATTACAATTGATCCAGTTATTAAAGGACACGGAATTATTTTTGCCTTCATTTATACTTTTGAAATTGTAAGTGAGCAAGCTAGTCTTTTATATAAAACTTAATAAATTAAGGTTGACCAAGGGCAGAACTGATTATTCAAGATAATTCAAGATGCTCTTGACCAAATTGGGAAAAATTTAGTGCGTATCATAAGATAAGCTCCAGATCATGCCTCAATACTCTGAGCTAAGTCAGAACAAGTCAGGTTCAAATTTTAATAAAGTAAAGAGATCTTTAATTGATCTATCTACATTACCCACATAGTATTATATATGAAAAATCAAAGGACATGTCTGAAGATTGATATAATATGTTATTTTTCAAAATCATTTTAAATACAATTAAACAATGTGGTATATATATGAAATATGTGAAAATATAAGTTTTAAGTAAAATAGTTTAAAAGTTATTTACATTTGAAAATTCAATGCATACACTTAACTCTTGAATTTAAAACTTGGTTTACAGATAAAGTATATGAGACATTTCAATTATTTTTTCGCTGTCCTATACATATATAAAAGAGTAATCAATAGTTGTATAAAATATTTATAAAAACAATTTTCTTGTGATGGGAAAATTAGTTTAAAACATGTAAACATTATTTTGATAGTGTTAACAAAGAGTACCCAAAAATTTTATTTTTGTAATCTATACTGGATGCAAACATCTTAAAAATGAACTTAAAAAACTTTTGGGTACTCTTTGTACACTATCAAAATAATGTTAATATTGAATAAAAAAATTGTTTTCATAAATATTTTATACAACCTTTGATTACTCATTGAGTTATGCATATGTTAGTGAAGAAATAATAGAAATATCTCATATACCTTTCCTGTAAATTAAGTTTGAAATTCAAGAATAAAATGTATGAATAGATTTGCGCAACCATGTTTATAATTAGAAAAATAATCATTATATAAAATGTTATTAAATAATTGCTATATCATTATGAAATCATCGGATGCTAACTCTGGAGTTATGATTTCAATCCTCAGACAAGTCCTTTATATCCCTTCTTAAAAATGACCTAACCTCTGTTTGAACGTTACAAACATAGCTCAGTTTATGGACACACAGGTAGCCAACTATATTAATAACTTATTTGTGCTTGGGTCAACTCTTTTATTCTTATTCATATTTAATGTATTCCTACTTTAGATTCGATTATTTTTCAAACTATACTCTTATTCGACTGAAACCGTAAGACTACAGAAATATACTGACAATAATTTGAGCTTTACTCAATTGTATGTGGATGACTTGTGCAAGTTCTTATATTTCCTCTTTGCACCAACACCCATTTATCGAGAAGATTATCCAAGGTTTGTAATATCTGTTATACTGTTGTAGTGTTATATTACTAGTTCAACGTTAACCCGGTTAAGATTTATATTAATTCTAATCCATTCCTCTATTATCAGAACAAATGCCAGAAATTGGAGGAAAATATTCGGATATATCTATGAAATGCTTTTCATTCTATTATTTCTCTCTTTCGTCACAAAACAAATTCAAAACTATTTACTAAACGAGTCGTTCGAATGGTTTAATGTCTATAACTGTATACGAATTGCAACAATTGGTTTAGTTTTGGGTTTAATTGAGTTTTGGCTTCTTTTCTACTTTTGTTATCACTTGTGGTTAAATACTTTCGCAGAGATTCTCATGTTTTCCGACAGAATATTCTATAATGACTTTTGGACTGCAAAGACAGTCAAAGAATATTCCCTAAAATGGAATATAATTACCCAGGAGTATTTATATTACTACGTTTATGTTCCATTTAGAAAGACTGGTGGCAATAAACTAGATGGTGCTAGATCAATTGATATTGCTAGTGATCTATTACATAATTTAATTGATTTTCTAATATTAACCGATATGTATCCTAGGCTATTTTATTTTTACTATATCTACGTTATATACAAACAATTTGTAAGGCAGGGACAATGAGTTATGCTCATAAAGTAACATTACAAAGTTTTTGGTATAGTATGGTTTG
>JAQIWA010003255.1:0-10920 GCA_034693305.1 Eueremaeus valkanovi | reverse complement strand
TTACTCAATTTTTTCAATTCATTTAATTTAATCATAAATTCATTTATTCTGTTATTAATTGAACTCATTTTCAAATATTATTTCTTTAATTCACTAAAAAATTGAATTTTAATTGAATTAAAAATAATTTCAAAACAAAAAACAATGAAAATACAAATCGCGGCAAAACTTTTGATATCTCTATGGAAACGAATAGCATTTATACAGTAGTTATTGTCTATAACTTAACTACAGGTAGTTTTACAACCTGTCGAACAGGTTGTGGACCACAGCAGCTGTGCTGCTGTACACATTATTCTGACCCTGAACTTCCGTATGTCTGCTATTTTGCTGAACCCAATCAATAATAAAAACTCTTTATTTGAGTTGAAAATAATTTTTATTTAAATAAATGAAAAATAATATTAAATAAAATCGACAGCACTTTGAATGACATGTCTTATAATGAATAAGACATAGAATTAAATCAATTTTGAATAATCGGGTCAATCGAGCAGTCCTTCCAATGGCTTATGTCTTCACTCAATAGCCCCAATCGCTGAGACTCTGTCTGCCTTTTCCTCCCCATCCACCGCCATTACCACCCCATCCACCACCCAGTCCTCCGCCATTTCCTCCGCCACCTCCAAGAGTGCCTCTGGAACTCTGACCCCTGGCCACAATGGTCTGGATGTTCTCTCTAACCGGCTGAATCTCCTGCACAATGGTTCTGGTGGGCACAACCACTTCTCGGATGTCTTGTTGCACAGGTCTGAGAATAGTTTGGATCAGTCGGTGCGGTTCGTCAGTTGCGCTGTCCTTCTGCAGACTTCCCGGTTGACTGATGTGCTTCTGACTGGTCCTCAAAGTACTCGACTGTGAGATCCAGTTCAGTTGCACGGGTTGGTCAACGGGTCCGATGTCGACAACTGTTGGGTCGACCACACCGTCATCCGAGTGCACATCCACTTCTTGGATGTCACGGCGACTTTGTACGGCCAGTGGTATACTACTGGCATAGGTGTAGCCGATGGCCAATAATGCGAATGCGAATACCTGTGCAAACATTCAATTATTATATGAATTCAATTAATATTTTTCTAATAATTCCTATATTTTTGTGAAAATAATTGTCTGAATAATCACTTACTCTAAACATTTTCAATACTTATTAGTATTTAATTGCAATTAAGTATTAAATCCGAAGCAAATGATTAATGATTTTCTGTACGAATATTCTTAGCTTTTATACTAAAAAGTATTTTTATTTTTTCTTAAATACGATTCATATCTTCTTCTCAACGATTTGTCGCAATTGAGTGAAAATATTTATAATTTCTTTTATATCAAAAATCAATAAAAACTATTTTGAAATATTGAAACATTAAAATCACTGAAAAGATTAGCCAGAGTTGTGCAACCAGGATGTATAGACAATTTAACCATGCTTATCTTGCAAACTTCATGTTATTTCCTTGTAGTCAATAAAGCTAACTAGCTAATATTTATTTTTTCAACTTAAATTATAGCATCAGTATTAGTTTGAGATATAATATTCATTTTATGGCCATCTCTGGTGTAAATAAAATAATTTATTCCTAATATCGATATTTTCATACTGTTATTGAAAATTGAATTTTTTTTCTCTCTTTATTTTGTGTTTATTTTGTTTGTTCTCTAAATATGTTTAATTAAAGTCATGTTTTATAAACACATTTAATAAAAATGTTATTAATATTGATATTAATATTAATAATAAGATTATATTTATTTTCAATGTTCACTATAAACACCCTTTGATTTAGTGCTTTATTGAGTCCTAAATCTTTGCTGGATTAGTGTCATTAATGTTTATTTTTATTTTTCATACGTTTTTAACTAATTTATTGATTTTCTAAGTCATATGAATTTCATCTTTTTTTTTGCTGCAAATATTGATATATCAATAAAATTAACCAAAAATATAAATAAAAATTATTAAACTATTCAATACTTTACTGTATTATAGATCAGTTGATTAGTTCTGTTATGCAATCGTATGAAAAGTTTTTTTCCATATCTTTATTGCTTTCGCTCTTAAGGAAAGTTTTAACTCTTTTTAATAGTTAACCACATTATCCATAAACGACATAACAATTGCATAATTATTATAATTAATGATCAAATAGTTGTCAGAAAATTCTTTGTTAATTAAAAGTATGTGGTTTAAAAAAATGAGCCCCGACTCAAATAATTCATAAGTTTGTTGCAAAGATGATTTTTTTAGATAATTAACTAAATTGTTAAATAAATGCATAAAAATTATAATTAATTTCAACCAAAGCCTAAATCATGATGAAAAATAAAATGTAGAAAGATTAATTAGTGAATTATAAAAAAATATTTACATTGTATACATTGATCGATAAAATAATTTGACCAAAACATGATCTATGCGTTCGATAAGCTTTGGAAACAAAAAAAATATTTGAAATTAAAAAGCCTTTGAAGTATTCAATGGAATATTTTTGATTATTCTGTGAAAAATAATTACTTAAATATGGAATATCTTAAATATCTTGTTTATGAACTTGGTAAAAATTCTTGCCAACTCTTATTTACTTGCCAATGTATAAGTGTACTAGGTGAGAACACGTATTTCAAAAGATCTATTTCAAAATTAGGAGGGAGAGAGAGAGAGAGAGAGAGAGAGAGAGAGAGAGAGAGAGCGAATGTGTGAGCTATTATTGAGCCATAAAATTGTGAAGGATTATCGATATCATAATTATGATCGTAAAAAGTATTGATTGATTCCATTCGGAGTCGAATAGTCTTATCTTTTTTTGAAGTTATTTTGAAATTCAATATTCAATTCAATGCTAATTATATATAAAGTATCGAAATATTTATTGAAAATTAATTAAAAATCTTTTTTTGAAGAGAAATAAATAGAAAAAACAAAAGGTTTTTCAGTATATTTCAGTAGAAAAGAGTGAAAAAATATTTGGTAACAGAAAATCAATTTCAAAACCAGAGACAAAAAAATACAAAACTTTTCTTACTATAAAAAGGCGATTGATTTTCAGTCAAAATTCAGTTCAAAAGTCTTCTAACACTTCCATAAAAATTCAAGCTTTACTTAAATAGAGAAAAAACTTTCTATTAATCCATAAATATGTTTAAAGTAAGTGAAAAAAATATTTTCTATTCATTAAAAACTGAACTGAACTTCAATTTTATGAAAAGGTATTGATTTTCGCATTGTTTGCCGTCCACTGCAACGCTTACAGCACTCGAGTACCGGCCGCTGTGCTCAGCCACCGCAGTATCGAAGAGATACCGATCCACTCATCGGATGGTCGATACGAGCCAACCGTCGTTGACATCGGACCGGTCGATCTGCCCGTCCAACTGAACTTCGTGTCGCAGTCCAGCACACTCCGGGCCACTCAGAAGCATATCAGCCAACCGGGCAGTATTCAGAGGTCATCCGTTACTGACGAACCGCATATACTTCAACAGCTGGTGCTCCGGCCTGTGCGACAGGACATTCGGGAAGTGATAGTCCCCACGAGAAATATCGTGCAAGAGATCCGACCCGTCCAGGAGAACATCCGCACTCTTGTGGCCAGAGGTAATGGTGGCCGGGGATCTATTGGTGGTGGACTGGGAGGCGGTCTTGGTGGTGGATGGGGAGGTAGCCGAGGTGGTCTTGGTGGTGGATGGGGAAGCAGCAGTGGTGGCCGAGGAGGTTATGGCGGATGGGGTAACAAATGGTAATCAATATTTGGATTTGTTTTATAGGAATTAAATGTAATTTTAATGTAATTATAATTTTTGAGTTGAAATATGTTTTCCACGTTTGCTATACTTTGTATTGATTTTCAATGTTTTTGTACAGAAAAATAAAAGTTATATAAAATTAATATTTGTTTTTGGAATTTATTTTTGGTTTTTATTTTTTTTTAATTTCATTTTCGTATTGAAAGTGAGATTAATTTGTAGTTTAGTTGAAAATAAGGTTAAAATTAAAAATAAAAACTTATTTTTTTATTGCTTTTTATTTTGCATATAATTAATCTTGAATTTTGAGAATTTTTTAATAGGGATGACCAGTGGGCAATTTACACTGTGCTTAGAAATTAATTTTGATTAATTAGGATAGGAGCTTGGGGGTTTTTCCAATATTTAATAAAGTGTGTACAGTATGTACTG
Organism: Eueremaeus valkanovi; assembly: GCA_034693305.1. NCBI lineage: Eukaryota > Metazoa > Arthropoda > Arachnida > Sarcoptiformes > Eremaeidae > Eueremaeus > Eueremaeus valkanovi. The sequence goes on along the minus strand of JAQIWA010003255.1, from coordinate 6,747 downwards.
ACGAGATTGAAGGTTGTCAGTACATATTATGCACCCTTTATAAAATATCGGAAAACCCCCCAAGCTCATATCGCAATTAATCAAAATTAATTTCTAAGCACAGTATAAGTTGAGAGAAAAATGTTTGTAATTTTTGACATCAATTACATCAGAAATATGAATGAATTTATTAATTGATATCCAAATACTGTACAGTAGTTTAGGCTTAAAATTATTTCAAATTATAATTTCAGATCTTTTTACTTAATAAGCACTAAAAGACTAAATTATATATAAGATAGAACAGTATTGGAGATAATAATAATAAGTTAGAAATAATTACATAACTGTGCAGAAATGCAGAGGTGTGTGTGTGGAGAGACAGAGGTGAACAGTGAGGGATAAGAGTATGAAAGCCCCCTGGAGTGTGTTCAAGAACCCACTAGATTTACCTTGTTAAATATAATTATTTAAATTACGTTAATATTGTAACAGCATATGTGAATCGGCGTGAATTAAGAAACCCCTACCTGAATTCCCCTAGATAAAATTGCGCACTTTATCCCCCCTGTCTTCTAGATGTTTGCCCGGATGCCCCTGGGCAAGGTTGGGGCTTTGTTTAGGTGGTTTAACTTACTCTATATAAGTTTAATATTCTTTAAGTGACAACTCCCAAAAATAAGCAAGGTGCTTGGAATTGTTATTCGTATTAGGATTTTATAACCTGCTTGCTTATATTTTGCTTATTAGCAAGCTAGATAAAATGAGTTGAATTAGTTTTATTTTGAATTGTTTTAAAAGCAATACTATTTTTGATCTAAACTTAGATATTAAAAAAGATTTTTTTGAATATTTCGTTTGAATTCAATGATGAAATTGATGTCAAAAATTACAAATATTTTCTCTTAATATGTATTGTAAAAAATTGATTTATTTTTTTTACAAAAAAATATTTAATTATCGATTGAAAAAAAAATTTATAATAAATAACAAAAAAAATTACTTTTAATTACTTTATATTCTATTTATTCTTATTTTTAAGGAAAAAATTGCGAAAAAATTATTATAAAAAATAGAGTAAATTAATAATTAAAACATTTTTGTGTCAAAAAACATATTTGATTAACATTTTTTGATTTTATATTTATTGCAATATTTATCTAAGATCAGGTTCATTTCATGTATAGCGTAGTTGACTTTATTCATATGTTTAATCCAATCATCAAATTCTTTGTCATTTTCATCAAAAACTTTATCACTTTTTCGCCGATATTTTCGCAAACGTTTTAAACGATATTTTGTTTCAGTGTATAATTTGTCGCCAAATCTTTGACTCATATTCCATAAGAATGGATAGAAATATAGTCTTTTCCTAACACTTTGATTATAGACTTTCTTCAGACGTCTGTCCAATAGTTTCAATGAGAATAAGGCTTTCGAGCCATAGGTTTCGTAAAACAGAGTTTGCTTTGCCTTCAGTTCCTTGTCATCAGCACTGATGTAAATATTATGCTTAATATCCGCTTTAGAACTATTGCACTGCACCTGACATACGGTGACCATTAATACCAAGAATATATTGAAATAAATATTTTCTAAACTTAAAAGTTTTGATAATTTTTGTGAATAATTCATATGAATTAGCGGTCATTGAGAGCACACTTATTGTTAGACTTCTGTCTCTAAAACACAATTCAAAGAATAGTTTTGTTTGAAAACTAAAAATAAATATTTTGTTTATTTGACTTTAACTAATTTTTTTTGATAGTTATACTAAAAGGTTCGGGTGTTTCTGCACAGCCACATACCTACCTGTTCTCATATATATTTTTTTCTTATTTGTCATATTTTTTTATGAGTTTCCGTTTCTAATTGAATTGTTTTTGTTAAGTCAACTATAGATGAAATATTGATATATTCAGTGAAAATATTTGTGAAAAAATATTTTAGACTTTCAAATGAAAGCAAAAGTTTTGACAAAAAATAATGAAATAAATTCTTAAAATACTTGAATGACATTGAATTGAATTACGTATTCATAATATTAAGCAATAATTATATAATAATTTGTATAATAAATGAATAGAAATTTTTTGCTATAAACTTGAACTTTATATAAGTGTATGAATTAATAGATTATTTTTGTTATACATTTTATTTGCGGAAAAATTATGTTCGGGTTGATTTAATGAAGCATGATAAAAAAAATTGACTACATTGTCTACACTACAGGTGCTGAGACCGTGACATAAATAATTAGCACTCTATTTATGATATCACATATTTTTTATATCAACTTATATTTTGTGCAGAGTATATAAACAAATGAGCAATCACCTTTCTTTTTTTTGTTCTTTCTCATTCTCATACCGGTTCTAATTGATCGGAAACAGATAGACTGTATTTGACTTTAAGTTATAAATATTTTCGTTGAATTTTTTTTTGGCTTCAAAATAAATATGAATTTTGTATTTATAAATCTATTCAGGGATGCGGATAGTGGTTAGAGTTAGGAAGAGTGTAAATTTAGCTTGATAACGATGAAAGAGACAGCTGGCTTTTTGATAATAAGTTATTCAAAATTTGATTAATAATTATACTGTAATGACCTCTGAAAACATTAAATACTTACAGACAATAAGTTTTCGTATTTTATTCATCAATTCATAAAAAAATTATATAAACTGTAAATTAATATTTGATATTTAGTGTGATCCACATCAATGCAACCATATGAATAAAAATTGGGACAGTCAGTTCCGGTTTTAGATTATAACTTTTTTTTATAAAACTAATTTTGCCTAGAATAGGTTAATTTGATAAACTTCTTATTTCCTACTAAATGTGTTTTATACCTAAAAATTTTGCTTAAAAACTCTTAAAAACTTTATCAAGCTTGATTATAAACCTATTTTTTGCAAACTGTAAGCCAGGATTTGAGCAGAATCATCGGGAATTAGTATAGAAAATGAACTTGCTCTTTTGGGTTCAAAGAAAGAGTTATTTATTTGGAAAAAAGATTTTTTGCTGTATTTGACAAATATTTTTGCTTCGAAATGAATATTAATATTTGTATTTAAAATGCTATTCAGGTATGCGAATAGCGATTGCATTTTAATTGCGTATAAATTCAGCCTGGATAAGATAAAAAGATAATTAATGTAAAAATTAATTTTTATACTTTTTTAATAATTATATTGTAATTACATTTAAAAATATTGAGTACTTATAGACAATAAGTTCGTGTATTTTATTTGTCAATTCATATGAAAATTATATAAACTGTAAATAAATATGTGGTCTTAAATGTGATCCACATCAATGCAACGATATCTATGTTTTTCGGGTTGAGTCAGCTCAAGTCAGTCTTTTAGAAAATCAACCTTTTTTATACCAGTACAGTATTTTGGAATAGACAAGGTTAATTTGATTATTATCTTTTTTTATTTAATTGGTCAAGGTGCTCGATGCTTTAAAATAGTCTTACTCAGTTCAAATTTTAATGAAATTAACTGCTGGACGAAATTTGTGTATGAAATCAGGACAGCTGTGGACCTGCATTACTGTACTGTAAAGTACTTCTGAAATGCATTCAAAAATATAATGACAATTAAGCTCTTTATACAAAACATAACCACATATTAGCTGACAGTTACTAATCTTCTGCTCAGAATTTTGTATAACTTTATGTTTGAACTCATTTCGTAAGATTAAAGATTAAAGATTAACAGCAAAAATAATCTTCTATTCATTCATGTGTAATGTTCAAAATAAAAATATCAAAACGATACTGGTATCTCTAACTGAGAATAGATAATATAGACTGTTATTAAATGATTCCGATATCATTATGAGAACATCATATTTTAATTCTTGAGTTATGATTTCGATCCTCAGACAAGTCCTTTGCCCAACTCTGCAATTCCAATGCATATTGGGGTTGCGTTTGTTTACATTCTTACATTGAGTTGACTACAACCATAATTATATGAGTTTTAAGCTAATTGCAATTATTATTAATTCGATTCAGAATCCGATTCAAATTATGGTTGCAGTGAACTAAATATGAATTGAATTAAATAAAGAAAATTTTAAAGCAGTCTAAGGAGTCTAACCTGTACCATGTAAGAATGTAAACAAACGCAACCCAATATGCATCGGAACTCTGCAATACTCATTAACTTAAAAATCTACTATATAGATGTCGCAGCCTGGCTATTTTATGCAAATCAAAACAAAAAGTCTGCTGGTGCCCTCAGAGCTGGTTTAAATACAGTATTTATTTCATTATTTTTTCATTTGTTTTATACTTTTATTTTTTTATGTTTTGTTTTTTCTGTTTTTTTATTTAATTTTTGATTTTTTCGCTTTAATTCAGTTTTTATTTGTGTTGTTGCCGTCGATGGACAGGTAGGCGAACCGGCATTTTTCGTTCGAGCCGTTAAAACTTGATTGTTGTTTGAATTGTATGAATAATTAATTGTTTTTTGTTTTGGTTTTTTTCTTTAAGGAATGTACGCATTGTTTGTGTTTTTTAGTTTTTTTTTTCTTGTTTTTGGTTTTATTTCTGCTTTGTTTTATTGTTTTTGCGATATTTTTATTGCTATTTAATTATGTTTTTAATAATTAATTAGATTTTTCTTTGTGTTTGCTTTCCGTGTGACTCAGGTATACCGTATGAGTCATGCGATACGAGTCAACACATAATTTAATTTTTTAGTTTAAATATAAAAAATAGTTTTTTCTCTTATTTTTTTATAATAAAAACTATAATTATATTCAGTTTTAAAGCGAAATAATTTTTTCATTAGTCATAAATCGATTATTTATTTATTTTTATTACTTTTGCTTTAGTCCAATCGCCTGTTCCTCTACTATTGTTGAGCACAGGTATCACTGGATAAGTTCAAAGAACACCCGACTCTTGTCGTAAACGTGGCCTCGAATTGCGGTTTAACTAAAAATAATTACAAACAACTCAACGAACTGTACGACAAGTATGAGGAGAAAGGGCTCAGAATATTGGCCTTTCCTTCCAATCAGTTCAACGGTCAGGAACCGGGATGTGATATAGACATCAAGGAGTTCGCGAAGAAGAATAACGTGAAGTTCGATATGATGTCCAAAATCGATGTCAACGGTGAGGAACGGGTTATCACTTATAGTCAGTGTTGGGGTTTTGGTTCACTTAATATGGGGGGATTTGAACCGAAAACCCCCTAATTTTGGAACACCGGTGAGGAACGGGTTATCACTTATAGTCAGAGTTGGGGTTTGGGTTGACTTAATTGCAAATATGGGGGGATTTTAACCGAAAACCCCCTAATTTTGTAGAGCTTTTGGTATTAATTGTTTTTATTTGTATTTTAACAATTATTATTTTTGTTTTTTTCTGTGGCACTGATAGGAGACAGTGCGCACCCGCTGTATAAGGGCTTGGGTTGACTTGAATATGAGTTAAAAATAAGGGGGGATTTGAACCCAAAAACTCCATAATTTTGAACACCTTTTGTATAAATTGTTTTATAATTTATTTGTATTTTAATTATTATTTTCTTTTGTTTGCCTTTTCTGTTGGCACTGATAGGAGACAATGCGCACCCGCTGTATAAGTGGCTGAAGGCCCAGAAGAAGGGTATCCTTGGCTTCGATGGAATCAAATGGAATTTCACAAAGTTCTTGGTCGACAAGAATGGCGTTCCGGTGGAACGGTATGCGCCGACAACAGAGCCAAAGAGTATCGAAAAAGATCTGAAAAAATTCATTTAAACACAAATTAATCGAAATATTTGTCAATCGTTTGTGTAATACGTGTCAAACGTTTCGTATTTTATGTTTAATTTCTATCCATTTTGTGCTCAAAATATTAGAGCAAAAAGAATACGAATTTTTATTCACTTTTTTTTCCTAATAATTATTATTTTACTTATTATTAAGACTTTATATAATTTGAGTCTATTTTCTCTCTCTTTTATTCAATACTAACTGTATTTTACTTCTAATAAATGTATTAATAATTAAATATTGTTTTTATTTTATTTTTTTTTCATTAAAGAAAACAATAATTAGTTTTTTTGCGATACGAATGAGTCATACAATGGAATAAAACCTATTTTTCTATGACTTGAGATAATTAACTGATTGTCCGAATGATTAGAATTAAATCCTATTTATATGAAAATATTTTTTGAGATCAAAGTCTTATTTAATTATTAATAGAGAACTGGGAGTAGAATAGCACAGAAATAGGAGTTAGGCTCAAATGATAGACAACTTGTGAATAAAATACTCAAAAATAAAGAATAATTGTTATGAGAATTCAAATTCATTTTCAAAGTTATGGAAACTTTTTTATTTTAAATATTTAAAAAAAATATTTGATTTAATATCTTAATGCAAATTCACAATATCCTTGCTAAAATAATAATACGGGTCATTCTGGCTAATTAGTTGTCCAGTACATATGATTATGTATAATAAAGATGTCTCTCACAGTCGATGAATGAATGCACTATTGGTTTCCATAGAGATATCACAACTTTTGCCGCGATTTATATTTTCATTGTTTTTGTTTTGAAATAATTTTGATTTCATTTTGAACTAATTTTTATTTTATTTTAAGAAAAGGAAATATTTGACAATGAGCTCAATTAATGGGAGAATAAATGAATTTATGGTTAAATTAAAGGATTTGAAAAAATTGTGTAAAAGTTTAGACAAAATTAAGTGTATTTTAAATGAAAATAATAATAAAGTTTTGTCTCAAAC
>JAQIWA010003254.1:0-10925 GCA_034693305.1 Eueremaeus valkanovi | reverse complement strand
CCGATATTTGTATTCGTTTGGATTGACTTAACTCGCAATCAATATATTAATAATTGAATTGTATTTAAACTTATTTTCATATAAAATAAAAATTCTATGCATTCTATACATCAAAACATTTGCCAATAATTATGTTTAATATCTAATCAATTAATCTTGAATGAACTTGAACCTGGATTCTTATTGTCTCATTAATCAGAATAGTTTAATAAAGTCCACAAAAATTTACTTAAAAAAATATTGAAACCATTGATAAAATAAAAATTCTTTAATCATTAAATAGGTATTTGTATCGTAACTGGAATATAGTTTTCTTTCTAACTAAAGTCATCAAGGTCATATCTTTCACTATACCTCTTTATCTGGCTATATCGGGGCAAAAAGACTGATGGTTGATATTTCTCCGGCTCAAAATGGTATAGCGTATTTTCACCGTTTACAAAAACAAGGGGGTATTCTGGCAATACCCACCCTTGGCTATCCCTAGCTTCTCATAATATAGTGAATGAGTGCAAAGATATGATCGGAATATCTTACGATCCGAACACAATGGATGTGTTGGGCAATATATTTTTGATGCTTCGTATTAGGGATGAGCAAGCTCGATTGAGGCATAGGGTATAGGTAGGGATAAAATGGCGGACACAATGGCGGCCGATATTGTGTTTAAGCTCAAAAATGGCCGGATTTTATCAAATTTCGACTAAATTCAAACAAACTTAGCCTTAATTTGATTGAATTTAAACAAAATTTAACCCAAATTATGTAATTTTCGTACATTTTTTAGCTCGAACATTTGAAAATTTAATCTATCCCCTGACTCAAAACTCAGGGGGAGTATTTAGGCTATACCATCTTGCACATCCATACATTTTAATAACAATGGATCACAAGTTATATGAAAAATAGTATTAAAGTATTAAATGATTGATATGTTTGCCATTGAATTGAATAATAATTGAGCGCTAATCAGAAGACAAGAGAAAACATTTCAATTATCAGACAAAGTATATGACATAAAAATACAGATCATATAAATTCTGTTATTTATTAAGAATGTCTTGAATCAAATAAATATAAAAATGAGCTAGGGATCAAATTTGCTCAAAATATAATTCTGTAACTCATTTAAAGTCAATTAAATAGTAAATAGAAATAATGGGAAGCTTATATAAGAAAATAGAGTTGATCAAGGCAGTTTTGTTGTCTATGAAATTAGAGCCTTTCATATTCTTATTCATATTCTGCACTAATATATCCGAATTGACCATAGCTCAATTAGTTCAAGATAAGATTTGTGCGAATAAGTACAACAAATCCGCTGAATATTGCGTTAAAATCAGTTCAACTAATAGTGACTCGGATGAGGCGGACGATACGAAAAGTCAAATATTCGCAGATTTGGCGCAGTTTTCCATATATTCATCAATAATATCATCACTGCCCGGATTCTTCTACGTCCTGTTCATCGGCTCCTGGACTGACAACTATATTCACGGCAGGAAAATCATCCTTTGTTTGGGTGTTTTGAGTTATGCCTTCTCTTATCTGTTGTTTCTCTTCACTGCAATCAAATTTGATTCCGGTATAACTGAAGTTCAATTATATTCAATTAAAAAAATAATATTTAATTGAATACAATTCAGACGTTTACTACATATTGCTTGCATCGACTCCATGTGCACTGTTCGGAGGCTGGGTTTGTGTCTGGATGATTGCATACAGCTATATGTCCAACAATACCCCGGAGCAATATCGGTTCATCAAATTCGTCTCATTTGAACTGACTACTTTTATAGGTAAGCTTCAATGTACCAAGGGTATTTTAGGATTTTGAAAGGTATAAATGATTTACATAATAGCAGGGTATTTTATGCCAATGGCATTAATCAAGGCGTCAGGCAACCTTTTTACCCTGCACATTGCAGCTACTCATTACCTTGACAATTCTTAACAACTGAGGCAATTGAGCATAAAATCAATTTCAAAAAATGCTATAATTTATGAATTTTTATAATAAATTTAATTCATTTCCTACTCCGACAGCCAGTCCTTTAGGCACATACATCGGCGGACAGTTGTTAGGCACCGGTAATGTGGATGCGACTGACGGACAGATACATAATTATAAAAGAGTGTTCATAACGAGCATTAGTGCGGCTTTGGTCGCATTCTTTTGGGTCCTAATTGTCATAAATGAGAATAAAACAAAAATTGACGAAAACTCAATCGAAATGAAAGCAAAAGACAATGAACTGAATATCGATAGCAAAACACAAATGGAAAGCAAAGAACAAGAATTAGATAACAATAACAAAGAAATTAATAATAAATTCATGTTCTCTAAGCTGTTTGACGTCAATAATGTTAAGGATGTGTTCAGAACAGCGACCAAAGCTCGGCCCAATAGAGGCAGGGCAAAGTTATGGCTACTGTTCTGGTCCAATTGGACCCTATTTATGGTTGATATCAGAAGTTTTTCAATACTTTTCCCATACGTTGAGAAAGTGTTTGAGTGGAATGCACAGAAATTCAGTGATATTAAGTCCATGTCCTCTATAGCCCAGTCCATAATGGTTGCCCTATCCGGCTCATTACTGTCCGGGTACTTCAAACTGAAGGACACGAAGTTAGGACTGATTGGCTGTCTTTCCTATTTTTTATCCGACTTATCAATGGGTTCTATAGTATACCCGATCGGCCTATACCTCATGTATGGCTTCGGAAGCGCTTGTATTATGACTTCGATAGCCATTCGAGCGCTGCTCTCAAAGTTGGTGCCGGAACAGGAAATCGGCAAAGTCTTAAGTGTGATGGGTGCTCTGGAGACTGTCTTTCCCACAATCAGAGACTCGTTTTATAACACTTTATTTGAATATACGATAGACTCCTATCCGAGTCTCTGCTTCCAAATCGGAGCCCTTTTTATGTTTTTTCCGATATTTGTATTCTTTTGGATTGACTTAACTCAGAGTCAAAGAAATGATTTGTAATAAATATTTTTTAAACTTTTTTTCTGTTATTTTTATTACATATTTATTTAAATATCAATTAATCGGAAGTTTATTCTAAAGCCTTGAACAGAAGTATTCGGGGGAATGGATACAGAATTTGATGATTTTTATTGTAATCTTTTTTTGATATAAAAATTTCAGTTTTATTTAATAGGTTTTAGATTTTTAATATCTATTGCAAGCATTCATTAATTGTTTAATTTTAAAAATTATTTTTTAATTAATTAAAAAACAAAATATAATTAAAATTTTATTTAAAACCACTTTTATATATAGAGCTTAGGATTAGTTTATGTTTTAGTCATTTCGATATAGTCTAGGCCTCATTCTGGCCTGGCCACATTCGGCTCGATTTCATTTTTCAGGAAATAATGAGCAATTTTGATATGAGTGCATAATGTTTAACCCCTGGGCAAAAAGTATAATACAATCAGTGATTAAATCAATAGATTTATTGTAACAATAGATATAAACATAGATTAAAATTATTGATATATAAGACAATAAACTGAAACATAATTGAGCTCTGAATAGTCAGAAGTTAAATGAGCCGAACAAAATTTAGTTCAATTATTCTCAGACTTATTTAGGCTTTAGAATCAAATAATTAAATATTGTTTTCCATTAAATAATTTAATTAATAATTTTATTCGACATTAAAATATGGGAAAGCTTTATAAGCGGGTACAATTGATGAAATCAATCTTGCTGTCCATGAAAATAGAGCCATATATATTCCTGTATATATTTAGCACCAGTATATCAGAGCTGACCACAAGTCAGTTAATTCAAGACAAGATCTGTGCGAATAAGTACAACAAATCTGTTGAATATTGCGTTAAAATCAGTGAAACTAATAGTGATTCGGATGAGACGGACGATACGAAAAGTCAAATACTCGCAGATTTGGCGCAATTTTCCATATATTCATCAGTGATATCAACATTACCCGGATTCTTCTACGTCCTGTTCATCGGCTCCTGGACTGACCACTATATTCACGGCAGAAAAATCTTACTCATTATGGGTGCCGCCGGCACTGCGGCCGGGCATTCGGTTCTACTCTTAAGCGCAATCAAATTTAATTCGGGTATAATTCGATCAAATATTCAATGATAGGATTAATTTCTACCCCGGTATCTTATTTTTCAGACGTATATTATATACTGCTGTCCAACATTCCAAGTGTACTAGTAGGTGGGTGGTTTTGTGTCTGGCTGAATGCATACAGCTATATGGCCAATAATACGCCTAAACAATACAGGTTCATTAAATTCGTCTCATTTGAGCTTGCTGTTTTTATAGGTAAGCGAAAGCACATTTGAATATATTGTCGAAAATAATAAGTTTTTTGTTTGCGTCAAATATATTGACATTAAGTCTAAATTGTTTGCACATATAAACAGCCGGTCCTTTGGCCACATACATAGGCGGACAGTTATTAGGCCAGGGTAATCAAGGTGCCAGTGCCGGACATATGCACAATTATAATACAGTATTCATAACGAGTATAATCACAGCTTTGATGGCATTCTTTTGGGCTCTGATTGCTATCAATGAAAACAATTCAACTGAAATGAATTGTAAAGAAATTGAACTGAATTTTGATGACAAGAGACAAATGGAAAGCAAAGCACAAGAATTAGATAAGAATTATAAAGAAATTAATAACAAATTCATGTTCTCTAAAATGTTTGACATCAATAATGTTAAGGATGTGTTCAGAACAGCCTTCAAAGTGCGGCCCAACAATGGCAGAGCACAGATATGGCTGCTATACCTGTCCATGTGCTCCATTCCCTTTTTCGATATTAAAAGCTTTTCAATACTTTTCCCATACGTTGAGAAAGTGTTTGACTGGAATGCACAGCAATTCAGTCAAATCAAGTCAATTGCATCGATAGTCCAGTCCATACTACTGGCTCTGTTCGGCTCAATACTGTCCGGGTATTTCCAACTGAAGGACACGAAGTTAGGACTGATTGGCTGTATTTCCTATTTTATAGCTGACATATCAGTCGGCTCTATAGTATACCCGATCGGCCTATACCTCATGTATGGCTTCGGCAGTGCTTTTGTCATGACATCGGTAGCCATTCGAGCGCTGCTCTCAAAGATAGTGCCGGAACAGGAGATCGGAAAAGTATTCAGTCTATTGGGAGCCCTCGAGACTGTCTTTCCTTCAGTCGTCAACGTATTGTATAACACAATATTTGAATATACGATAGACTCGTATCCGAGTCTATGCTTTCAAATTGCAGTCATTTTTATATTTTTTCCTATTTTTGTATTCGTTTGGATTGACTTAACTCACAGTCAAAGCCAATGATTTGTAATAAATATTTTTTTAAACTTTTGTTTTTCTGTTTATTTTTATTACATATTTATTGTAAAACAATATTAAATATAAATTAAATTTTTTATATAATCTTATCGTTAGTTCAAATCTAATATCACTCCAAAGGGAAGCGAAAGAGAAAATTGCATTAAATTCTATACAAATGTATTGAGAATTCCGATCGAATGGGCAGTAATTATAAAAAAATTAACAACAATTCTAACAACAAATTCGTTTCAAATAAATCTATTTATTATTATAACTAACTGTTAATACTCTCTGTCTTTTTAATGTCAAAAAGAGTCGTTCCGTAATGTTTCTGCGCAGTCATGTCCAGTGCGTCGGCGATGGCTTTCCTACGGAAAGGCCAGAAACAAAATCATAAAATATTTTCAATAATCAAACCCAAAGTATAACTCATTTCAAGACTACATAAAGTCTTATATCAACAAAACATAGGGTAATAGTGCAGCAAAGCTAAGGACATCCCGGAGTGACTCGCATTATACAACTTTCCTGTACTACCCAGGGATTAGTCGCTCGATTTTATGCCTGAATCGAAACTTAGTCTTATTTTGCAATTATTTACTGCACTTTACGAACGGCGCCGACATATGAATAGTTAAATGAAAGCTATACTGAATGGACGGACACATACCTAAACACGTTTGCGCTGAAGAGTATGGCCGACACATGTCCACCATCTATATACCTGACCGTAGAGCCGGGCCATAATTCGGTCAGCGCCTGTACGTTCTGCCGGGGCACATAGCCATCGTGTGTCGCGTTGATAATGATGGCCAGTTCCGGGTCTACCGGCGCCGAGAAGTTGGCCAAATGTGTGCACTCATCCATTACGCCTCTCATGAAATCGTATGTATTATTCATTGTCTCGACTCTCGTCTTATGGTTTCCATTACTGCTGTTATTATTGGTCTTATTGACAGACTTTGAGCCAAACAGTTGTCTGATGTCTGAGTTGAGTATAGAGTCGAATATTTTAGGAAAGGTTTTGGCAAAATGCTTGCCGGCGTCAAAGGCCACGTTAGTCCTGTGCTGGAACAGGTGTCGGGAACAGTGTTTGTTAGCAATTGTGAGCCAAACAGTTGTAATCAAACAAAAAAAAAGTTTTGCTTCAATTCATAGTATAATTCATACGATTTCTGGCGAATGAATCAATTTCTTGAGCTCTTCCTTAAAGTCTTCGGCATATGCTGTGTATTCCTCCTCTAATAGAGACCACGGAATAGAACCCGTCATTACTCCTGTCCAACGAAAAAAAAACATTAATTCAATTAAAAGTTAATAATTGTTAAGTAATTATAAAAACTATTCATAAGTATTAATACAAACCCTGTGTGAAAGCACAGGAGGCTGTAGTCCAGGAAAGACAAGGAACTATACCAATAGGCTTGTGCCAACTGGTGCCGGCCAGGGATGCGTTCTGACAGACCAAATGAATGGAAAGGTTTTTATATTTATTTAAAGTATAAAAATAGATAAAAGTCTTCGCATATGACATACGTGTCCGCCCATTGATATACCGCTTATACAGAGGGGTCCGAAACCCATGCGTTCGCACCAATGAAGCAATGCTAACGATTCCAATATAAGACAACCGCCCATTATGAAGATGTCCGACACATTGCGAAGACTGGACCGGCTCTGGTCGGGCGGTTTGCGCACACCGTCTGCTCATTGCATACAAAAATAATTAACAATTTATTTGAACTTTTCTTTTGGAAAATAAATATTTTTTTTGGTTTAAAATTGAAATATAATTACAAAAAGGATTCTCCAGAAGTATGGATGCGATTCCGTACTCCTTGAGCAGTGGTTTGGCCATTAATGTACGTCTGCGCCAATAATACTATTTTTAAAGCAAATATAGTTTTGATTTAATAATAAAAAATAATTATTATTTCTAATATAGTTAAGGCATTGAATGCAATGGTAAGGCCGTACGTGATCTCCAGTTCCGGCCAATTGAAGGCAAACCGGCTTAAGGCCACTACTGTTAGACCAACGGTTGGGTAGTATTAACTGGAATCTAGCGATTTGTGACTCTTTGGGCACTAATTCGGGCAAATATTGTACTAAAGGGCTCATGAAATGGCCCTCAAATACATCATAACTGCTGTTGTGCTCTATCTGTGCGTCGATATAAATCGGATGTTCGGCCGAAACCAAATCCTTACACGTATTCCGATTGGATATGATTTTTCTAAACTTGAATATTCTGTAAAGAATTTGGTTTTTTATTCTCTAATCAAATGAATGATTACTTGTATTCCTAAACACTGTTCAGAATATTCATTGCTTTCCATTGAAAACAATGTATTTTTTTATATGAATTTTGTTTTCAAACCTATTTTCAAAACTGACCGATAAGTCAAATAAATTGACCGCTTATTGAGTGTTGTGTCGAATAATTATTATCTTGATTAACCTGAACAGTAGCCTGGATACAATGTTCGCATTGCATTGATTGAACTTAATCTTAGAAACCTTTGACATCGGATTCATTGAACAGAATATTCTTTAAATACTTGCAATCAAAGGCATTGCACCTAATGTGCAGCAAAGCTAACTTTAAGCAAAGACCAGGGTCATAAAGGCTATGCTATTCAATGCGGTTAAGCTACAACTAATAGCGGTTAAAATGATTACAAGTTTTAGAACTGATTGCTCTTAAGCTCAATTATTTGAGCCTTAATTAATTGAAATATCAAACAGTGTATTAAATAAAAAGAGAGAGGTGCAAGTTAGCCAGCTATTTAATTACTTAACATGCTCTTGCCTAAGCATAAATATGCTTGATAAATTGATAAATAACTGAACATGGTCTAATTAGCAAGGATAAATAATGCCAGGGTCTTATACAAAACATGAATAGGTAATATTGGTAATAGCGTGGTAATTTAAAGGATACCTTGCGCATCATTATATATGATTATCATTGAATAAACTTATATAAGAATAGAGACAATGAATGGCTTGACTAACCTCTTCATGTACTCCGGATGACCCCATCCTTTGGTGAAGAACTTGGATAACAATATGTTTCGATACAATGAATCAAATTTACTGAACGAAGACATCGATTCTGTTGTGTTGTATTGATTGGTAAAAAACAGTATTAAAACTAATTAATCGATTGCTTGCATAAAATGTATGAAACTATTGATTGAAATAATTATTGTTTTGAACTCAAATATCACATATGTTTTGACCACTTATTTCAGACTTGAATTTTAAGTATCGTTTCATTAGTTTTTGTGTAAATTTTTTTTTTCATATGAATTGTATTTAAAAGTATAGCAAAAAAAGTTAAGTTTTGTTTGATTTGATTTATCAGTAAATAGTGTTATAATTGAATTCAATGCTAATTATTATAACAGAGAAAAACATGTTTGACATCACGTCTGCTATCAGTCGACTCTCCGACTACTGAACAGAATCTGATTAATAATAGCGTTAACTGTAATGAAGTTCATATAAAAAAGTGTAAATAATCTCTAAATTGATTCTACGCTAGAATTCTCTATAGAATAATGAAAACGACTTTTAAAGTCAATGTTAAGCAGATTTGCGTTTTGTTTATAAACAAAATACTTATCAAATAGAGCCGTATATTATGTTCCGGGTATTTATTATCCAGTTAATAGAGTTTATTAAATATTTTTAAACTAAATATGCAAGATGCAATGTTATGCGTTTTGTACAGGACATTAACAGCACTTTTAGCGTGATCCTTTTAAGATATATCTGAGATGTGGGTAAATTTTAACATGATAATTTGATAATTCCGGTTTCAAACAATGAAGACCTCTATAATCGGGTGATTTGTTGAACTTGAAAGACAAAGGGCTGTCTCACATAAAAGTGTGCTCACGCATAAAACGCTACCATGCTAATAATTAAATTCATATGAAATGTTTTAATTAAAAGCACATAAAAATCATAATTAAATAATTAAAAGTATCATGATCAATCCTAACTCGAATTGGCAAACTTACTCGAATATTGATGAATAAAAGGAACTTTGTGGAAACCAAGAATGGAACGTAATTTATGGGCATGTCTTAGCAGCTAATTCAGCAAGTACGTACGCAAATTAATGCAGGGTTCATTATAACTTATGCAAGAGTAATGTTAATTCTATGGCAAGGGGCAAAATGTAGCATGCCATCTTTATGGATGTGATCAAGCATAGATAACACAGGCTTTTGTGCGCACTATTTTGGGGAATACCCCCGATATTACCCTCACATATGAGCCAATCCAGGGTTTGTTTATTTAGAAACGAAAAACTCTTTGTCAAGAAAACAGTTACTGAACTGAAGCGAACACTTCTGTGCCATAAATACATTTGAAGTCTTTGAACAAAAAATACTGTAAATAATTGCCAAACAATTAAAGGCCAAAACAAAAACAAAAGCATAGCTTAAATGTCATCGCTTTCTGAGTCGAGTTACCAAACCATTGGCCAACCAATTGGTGTGGGAATAGTGTCGACAGAAGGAGAGAAACTGTTGAACGCATTGCGAAAAATACAGACAAAACTGCATCAAAAACAGTGCAGAACTGATCCCAAACCCGATCTGAAGATAACTAATATAAGTAGGGATAAGACGTGTCGGGTCTGTGCTTCTGGTGCTCCAAACGGAACCGATGGTACGGCAGATAAGCTGAACAAATGTACGAACACTTACAACACTACCGGTGCTGAAGACAAGGCGAGCAATGATTTGATCGAAAAGAGACTAAAACTGATTGAGAATCAGTTGAAGAATATTTCCATTCAATTAATGGTCAATAATAGCGATAAGCATGAGATGAATGGCTATAAAAGAGTGGAACCAATGGTTGATAACAGTTATGATAAGCGCTGTACGAAAGCAGTGCCAAAGACATCGATGGCTGTCAGTATTGAAGAGCAGATCCGATGTGACGACAAATACGAGACAACTATTAATCAAATAAAACAAATGATTAAAACAAAGGATAAGAACTCGAGAGTAAAGTCCAGATCAATGGAAGCAATAAATACCAGAACTAATCCGTCCAAACATTTTCACCTGCAGTACAGAGACATACCTTTCCTGTTGGGAACGAATGTAAAAAATTGGTGAAAAATAAGACTTAAATATTGATTAAAAGTATTTTTAATTATGTTTTCAGAGTTCAAAAAGTCATTCAGTTATAGCCAATCGACAGATAGAGATCTCACGGCTCAAACAGCACAGTCAGCTATGCACGGATCAGATGCCCGGCCGACGCATCTTTAGCCAAACACTTAAGACTAGACTTTTAGACAATGAGATTAAAGAGCTTTTATATGATTTACGCGAAGAACACAATTATATTTGCGAGTAATTCGAGTCAAAAGACATTCAAAATATTTATTCATATTTTTTAATTCAATTGTTTTTTATGTTTTTCAGAGAAATACAACTTTTAAGCAAACAATTGGAGACAATAACAGATCCGAAGCAAAGAGTGGACTTCAGTCGCGAACTGTATTTCCTTTCGCGACGTATTTTAGCCAAAAAACGACAAATAAATGAATT
>JAQIWA010003253.1:0-10925 GCA_034693305.1 Eueremaeus valkanovi | reverse complement strand
CAATTTCATCCTGGCTAAACTTATTAACCTCGTCAAAATAGGGCAGAGCTTTACTCAGTGTTGTATACCAGCGCTCGAAATTGGGATAGTCTTTAAAGTTGTGTCCGAACATGTGTGGGAACACTGCTGTGGCCAATATGCTCAGGTCAGCTATGGTCAGTTGATCTCCGGTCAAATACTTGTTGTTACCAATCAATTGATCCAAAAGTTTAAGATTACTATTATATGCATTCGCTTTGTCTTCCGGAGCGCTTCCGAAGACTACTTCCGGAAACTTAGAAAAAATATTTTTTTATTAATTTTTATGTAATTTTCAGAAAAAAAATATTTAAAATAAAATTATTGCTATTTCTATACCAAAGCCTCTCTTTGTACTGATGTTAAGGACATATCAAAGTCGAGCCAACGGTCAACTATTGCCCTCTTCTTTGGGTCCTTTGGATACAATGCACTGTCCGGTGCGTATTGGTTGCACAGGTATTGCATAATAGCACGACTTTCCCACAACACGAAGCCATTATCATTGAGTGTGGGCACAGTATGAGACGGGTTCAGCTTTATATTGAATTAAGGTTTAGTTTCGAAAATTTTATTTACATTTTTGTTCGTTTTATTTGAGAAATTAATTCAATACTAACTTTCAAATATTCTGGTTTCATATGGTCACCCTGGAGCAAATCAGTCAATTTAACATCCAGCTTAATATTGAGCTGCTTAGCTGTCATGAGCACTGCACGGCACGGGGGACTCAAACGAATTTGATACAATTCAATCGGCATTTTAGGTGAATATTAAATAATTATTATTTTAAATACAAATTAATTAACAGATGTTTAAACGCAAACTGACTGTGCGTTCGCCAGAACTGGTGCTTAAATAGTATACCAAAGTTCTTATAAGTAAACACATTCTTAGTCTTTAGATAAGATAAAAATAACCTTCATAGAGTAGGGATGACCAAGATTTTCATACATACCATACACATTTAAGTTAGGCAAAATTCCCTAGAAGTTTTAATCAGCGAGTATCACCTAGGACTTCTAGTCACGATATTGAAAAAATAGCTACATTCAAATTATTTGCCACAATTTTGCCAGTATCATTTTTAATGATATTTTTCATGCCATTCCTGGACAGCCCCAACATTAGGATATTAAGTCTGTCTTCGCTTGTCTGTAATAACGTTAGCACTAGGCTAATATTTATCCGGTTACTATAGCAACATGGAAACTTATATAACTTAAGCTAAATGTATCCGCCTAATTTTATATTTTTATCACCACTTTATTCAGTAATAGTGATTATGGTGCTGCCCGGTAACCCACCTGAACTTTGCTCAAACGCGTTGAGTATACTCTAACTAATGTGGAAAAGCATCGGCTCCTTTATGACGGCTGCCCGGATTACCTCTGTCTGTGACGATAGAGCTGAGCCACAAATATGATACGCATAGAGGGGTTGAACCGACCCGTAAAGTATACAATTTCAAAACCCGTTCAGTATTTTATTGAATATAAATTAAAAAATATTGAACACAATTAACACAATAAGAGTAAAAACAAATATAAATGTTAGAAATTAATACAATCTGATAAAAATTTCCTTTTATTTAATCCTAATCTCACCAAAAATTTGTGATAAAAGATTAGTTTCTGCTCTTATCTATAAGTTTACTGAACTTTGAAAAAGATTTTGTTTTATTGTTTTGAAATAATTTTTCACTTATTGTGTTAATTGTGTTCAATATTTTTTAATTTATATGCAATAAAATACTGAAAGGGTTTTAAAATTGTATACTTCACGGGTCGGTTCAACCCCTCTATGCGTATCATATTTGTGTTACAGCTCTATCATCACAGGCAGAGGTAATCCGGGCAGCCGTCAGAGAGGAGCCGATAGAAACACACATTAGTTAGAGTTGAGTCAGTGAGAGAGGGAGAGAGCGCAAGAGAGGGAGAGCGCAAGCGAGGGAGTCCGAGAGAGGGAAAGAGCGCGAGCGAGGGAGAGTCCGAGTGGGAAAGAGCGCGAGCGAGGCAGAGCGCGAGCGAGGTAGAGCGCGAGCGAGGTAGAGCGCGAGCGAGGTAGAGCGCGAGCGAGGGAGAGTCCGAGGGAAAGAGCGCGAGCGAGGGAGAGTCCGAGGGAAAGAGCGCGAGCGAGGGAGAGTTCGAGAGGGAAAGAGCGCGAGCGAGGGAGAGTCCGAGGGAGAGCGCGAGCGAGGGAGAGTCCGAGGGAAAGAGCGCGAGCGAGGGAGGGAAAGCGAGCGAGGGAGAGTGAGTGAGCGAAGGAGAGATTAATAAAATTAAAATAGACGGGAATTGTTCTAGTTTCTTATAATAATATTAATATGTATGACTGGTATGTGTCAAGCAATGAGTCTGTCTTATAAACTCAAATATAATGCAATAAATAATGATCCGCGGAACACATTTTGTTAATGGTTGATGATCAGGGTGTAAAAGATTAGAACACTTAAAATAAGTTAGTTGAAAAGGAGATGTCAGGTCAGGTGAAAGCTTTTTAGTATAGTTTATACACAAAAAACTTTCACCTGACCTGACATATCATTTTCAACTATCAATTTCAATGCAAAATCTACCGGTCTTTCAAAAATGAGTGGATCAAACCACTAGTTTTTTGTGATTGTTTAGGATTATGAAACTCACCAATCTGAATTTACGCCATAACTCGAAACTTTATTACAGACCAGATTATGGTTGCATCCTATGCCCATTCTTATTGTCATTTTATTCTGTCTCCTATTGCAACCCAGAATATTCAGAGTTCTGGATCAATTTTACATATAGATGTAAACTCCAGTATAGACTACACTGTTATGGCGAACAGCGAACGACTACTCAGAATGAATGTTAATTTTGTTTTGCAATCGACTTAACGATTCGTATTCTCTTTGATTAAAGCTTTAGTTAAGAGAAATGATTAGAGTTTTAGCACATTTTAAAGCTCTTAATCTCTGATAAATGTTTATATTTAAGGTGTTTAAGCATAAGAAAAGTTAGTCTTTTTTGGAGCTCTCATATCGAATAACAACTTCTTTTGGTTCTATTAAATCAGGACAGAGTAAGGATGACTATAATAGTGTAGTATTACAAAGCAGTAGTCATTACGTTCTCATATTTCAGACTCTGCTCTACTGTATACTACTGTAGTGTAACAGTGAGAGAAGCGTTGAGTACAGAGAGTATAGAGAGTAGGGTAGAGTCAGTGCAGTCGAAACAGACCATTGCCTGTAATCATGAGCTGCAGAAGTCTGTGCTGTAGTAGAGAATACATGGAATCCAAGCGAACACAACTCAGCTCTCCATAGCTCTCAATCTTCTCTCTCTATACCCAAAATGGCATCAAATTTCTCTCTATATTCTCATATTCTGTTTCGCAATCTTTGCTACAATACTACAGTATTTGTGCTAAATATCGTTCGCTTCTAATCATTAAAAGCAAAACATTTCAAAAATAGTGACCCGAAAGACATCGAATACACAAATATATTATATTCTGAACAGAATATCCTCATTAGAACAGAATCAATGAGTTGTACAATGCGTTCAATGCGTTCAATGAGTCCAGGATTAAGCAATCAATTCGCATGAATTGCATCTGAACTACATTTAGTGTTTTGCTCAGATTTTTGAATCTAAATGAAAATGAAATGCAGTAACGATTGCTAAAGACTATCAGTCAACAAGTCATGAGGAAATCATAATTAAGTGAGCCTGCATTCCAATGGGAAGTTGAATTTTGGAGTTAGGTTTAAACCTATACACCGGTAACACTTCAATAACCGAATACATTGTAGTATTCATTGCTTCTCATATTAATACCGAAATCTTGAGAAATCAATTGTAGTAATGGATAAAAAGTATTTCTTTGGTTTATCAAATATGACCAGGTTTATTTTGATTGGCTTTTTAATCAATATAAGTGCCCCAATATTTAAAATGAATTTTGATCTTTGGTTAACTATACTGTATTGATCTCTTCTGTGTACTCTAAAGACAATTTATCTATAATTGTTTGTCTGTTTATAATTATATTAAAACTTATATTTTATGAAATGAACTTCAAATCGAATCTAATATCGATAAGAATACAACAAATATATATTTATTTATTTATTTAGACTAAAATGAGTTTAAAAATAAAAATCATCCGGATATATGATGGAAATTAGAATACCATTAAAATAACTGAATAATTGATTGATATATTGTTTATAAGTTTCAAATTATTATTTATTTGTCTTTAATATCCAAAGTTTAATATTACTTCAATTGTTTGGCTAAAATATATAATTTAAATAACATTAAATCAAACAATTGCTTTCTAAAGGTAGTCAAGGTCTTCGACCTCAGAGGGGGTTTCCAAAAATATAGAGGGTTTTATAACTCATCTAAAGCTTTATCATTATTGAGGGCTTTAGTGCAAACTTGGAGCCCATAGACCCCCCACTTGTATATGTGATATACAGTATGTCTAAACAAAAAGAATTTTTGAGATCCAATCAAATTGATGCCAACAAACGACTCGGAGCAGATTCTTCAAAACAGATTATCTGCTAATGTATTGATTTATTGTTTAGAATTAGTTTAAAATATTAGCCGAAATATGATTCTAAACCGTCTGATAACTGGAACAGAAAATGAAAACAAATATAAAATGTGATAAAAAGTTTGTTTATATTATGTAAGCTTTAAAGCGATAAAAACTATACAATGAGATGAACTCGAAATGTGAAACAATATTATTCTTTATTAATAATTCTATAAATTGCCAGACGTTTCAAAAGCATTATAATAATGACTGCTATTAGTAGTTATATTTCGCATAATTTTTTCAACTTTTAATTATTTGCAAACAAAACGTAAATTATTTACAGTCAATGATCGCCACTCGGATACTCTCAATAGACAAACGAAGCACTGTTTAGAAGCAAATGTTCAGAAGGAGTACTGAATGGAAAAGCGGGACAACAGTAGAAAAGAGCCGAAACAGAGAACTGAGCCAACAAAGGCACTCGAATGCACCCAACACTGGCTTGAATTGAGGCCCCAATGGGACCTATTACTGACCTAATCTATTATTATGGATGGTTTTTATCCTCAATTTTCTCTGACATTCTCTCGGATCTGATTTCAGCTAATGTTTTATAAATATCTGACTGACTGTTGGACTTTGCAATCGATTTGTTAATATAATATTTGAATTTTTTATATTAAATTCTTCATAGGTTCTACTGTACAGTACTTTACTCTATTCCTAATACAATACTGCTAACTATTATAATACAATATACAGTATAGTAATATAGTCTGCAGTATATACTGAATTATACTGTTATACTGTTTGTATAGCTTTATAGCGCGACTACAGAATAAGAATTATTAGAGAATTCACTTGAGATACGATTAGATTGTTTTCTATGTCTGTATCGCTGTATCTCTCGATCACTGCTTTGGCTTTTAGTGGTTTCTAATGCATATAATAGCCGGTAATTGGCTTTCATTGAACAGTTGTACTATAGGTGTAGTAGTGGTCGGGTGGCATGCGTTGGTGAGCGGAGTGCACTTGATGCTGGTGATGGTATGGCTCACTTTTGATCATCGATTCAGGCACTAACTGTGGCAGATGAGGATGAATTGCCGAATGGACTAATGGGGATGGACTCGATGTGGTTGACGACGTGGCCGTCGCAGAGCACCGGCCTCTTCGCACGTGATGTCCACCCATCGCATGACTTGTCATATCTCTAAGCAATGCAATTATATTTCAAAAACTTAAGTAATTATCAGAAAAGAATAAAATCTTTGAACTCTCACTCCACCCCCCCCCCCAGCACACATTATTCACATCCTAACCCAATCACTGGATAATCCCAATCCTAAAGTTCATTACTAATTTGTTCATTTGCAAACAATTATTTCAATAAAAGTTTGTCCAATAAAATCATTGCTTATCGACTGAACTCTACTTCTATTTTTTAATAATTTAATATAAGACTGGAAATGATTAGCACTGATTGTATCGCTTATACACAGCTATAATGTATGGAATAGTTCCCAAATCTGAATAACTGGTAATAATTATTATTGCTATCTTAATGTATTGATTAGTATTGTACTGCAGGTCATATTCAATATGGAATCCAATCTATTGTTTTCAATCAAACTTTAATTATTGATATTGTCCATCATTTGGATCTATTTATACATTGATTGTGAATTAATGATAGAACGAGGGGTAGAAATATGATTAAAAAGTTGGGAAAACAATACGAGTTAAGTGAACCCGAGTTTCTGAGTACTTATTTTGAGCAGAATTTTCAAAATTAGAGAAAACTCTGTTTTAAAGCTAACTTATGCTGTGCTGTGATGTCAGAGCAGAACATCAGTGGAATAGTATTGCGTTGAACAGAGTGTACAGAGTGTGACACTAACACAAGTGGCCGTACATCGGATACCAGTATTAGATGTCCCTGAATGTGCCTGAATGAGGCACTTAACAAATGAAGTATTCGGTCAATACTGAGAAGAAGCCGCACAAACATGTGTTTGTTATTTGCAGAGAAAGGCTAATCAATGAACACTGACAGTGAACTAATGGATGAATGACTGAGCAATATATGAAACGAATTATTTTCAAAACAGTTTTAAGCTTGAGATGTGCAAGCTAGCGCCCTATAAGGCAGACTAGATTTGGGGGGTGTTATTGCATAGTATTTAAGTAGTTATAAGTTATAACCAAAATTCAAATCCAATGAAAACATATAATTTCAAACGTTTAAAGCAAATTAAAAATGGACAGGGGTGTGTGTGTGCTCTCTAGATGAAATCTTCAATTTCTCCGTGTTGTTTAAAAATAGACAGTTCAGGAACTAACTGTTCAAGTAAACTCATTTGTCCATAATTTGTTTAGAAATGGCCTCGAGTTTAGAGAGACAACAAATCGTAAGGACAGAACATTTATGCCTCGATTTTTCAAACAAACGGTTCATTTAGTTTAGCGAACTTTCTACCTAGATTATTGACGCCATATGTGTCTAAGTTAACAATTTCCGGTCAAACAAGGGCATTTAATGACTTTTTGTCCGTAAAGTGTGAAGTTCAATCTCGGATATAGGTTAAAAGTTAACTATCAGAGGCTAAAACTCAAACTTGCACTGGTTATTTTGGAATCAAATCGATTTAAATTGAGCGCTTTCTTTGCTAGCATTTTCGCTTGCATTGAGTTTAACCGAATTTAACTCTTTATTTGTGCTCTGATTAGCCAAAACTGAGGCCGAGTAGCTCGGCATAGTTGGCTTTAGCAGAGCCCACCTTGCGCATTGGAAAACAGAATTCCATTTGCATGATGAAGCCTAAACGATCAGTAATTTCATTTGAAAAACAAACTCAATATTTAAAGCATTCCATACAAATTGATTTGGATTTCATATAATTGCAGTGAATATAATATATGAGATGAATGTTGAATAAAGTTAAGCAAAATGTGTATACAATTGATGTTTACTATACCGTTGAGTCGTTTCGTTTGGTGTTCTGTCGCGTTGTCTTCGATTCTTAAACCAATTGCTAACTGTTTGACAAATATTAAGTGAAAACAGATTAACATAAATATTAAGCAATTATTGTATTGAATACGATATGAAAAATAAGAAGAGCCAAACCTTGTGTGGGTGAAAGACCTGTCTTCTTCGAGAGGTTCTTCTTCTCTTCAGGCGTCGGATATTTGTTTGATTTATAGCATTCTTTGAGAGCATTCCTGGCCTTCTCCTTAAAACAATAGACATACTCATCCCCGTCCCAAATGGTGACCGGAAGCGGGTACTTCTTCCTTATCCGATACTTGTCCACTGCCCCGGGTGTTCTGCCCCGGCTTCTTTCAAGTTCGGCGTAATGTGCATTATACCAGAGTGTTTGCAGTTCTTTGTGGAACTTGACATCGAATTTGTTGGACTCCAGAATCCGATAAAGTTCTTTGTAGTCCTTCCTGTTGTAGGCGACGATGGCTTTGGCGCGAAGAACGTTCTCATCTCTGTATAACTGTTCGCTTTGAGGCAAAATCGACAGAAATTCTTGCAACTTATCGTATTTGGAAGACTGTTGCATGGCCTGGCACACACAGGCCACTTGTTGGGCCGAGTAGCTGTACGGATGTCTTTCCTGGTCACCACTTAATGTCTCCATTATTCTTACCGAACTATTGGTGCCGTTATTGCTATTATGAATGTAAATATCATTATTGGTTTCACAATTTTTCACACTATTCTGAGCCCCAGAGAGTTGACTGGGAATGACTGCAGGACTCAGTGTAAAGTGTTCGGCCGTTTCGACGCCTGCACTATAATAGCGAACGTTTCGATTGTGATCTCTATAGTGGCCGATATGACTGACCGGAGTTAAACCGTTTATATCACTGACCGACGAGTTTTGCATCATTGTTGACATATCGTACTGACAGCTCGCATGTGATGGGTGTGAAGATGTGCTCAGGTCTTGGACTTCGCTTTGATCGATACCGTATTGGTCACAGATATTGGTCTCACTCTTCATAACAGAAGTTTTGGTGAAAATTGTTTAAAAAAATATTTAAAATATTTATAAATTTTAGTTTAAGAGATGAGGTATGGAATGAAATGTTATAATAATTGTCGTCACTTTAGGATTCATATCTGAGCTGAGCTCTGGATGCAGTGGTCATACTGTTTGCCACATAGAGAGCACAGAGCGTTTGGAATCGCATTAGTGATGCGCTTATTGGCTGTCCTTCCAGATGGTGGAGCTTCGGCTTTGGCGCAGACTTTTTGTCTGCTTTTTATATTTGAAGGATTGAAAGCTTTATATTGAATATTAGCTCAAAGTTGTGTTGTGTCGCACCTATTCATTATGGGATGAAGTGTTTGTCAGTGCAGTCGTTGCACATTTAGTCGTCTCTTTTGTATATACACTATGTATACGCTCTCATACTCTATGGTCTCATAGAATACTTATTGTGCTTAAGCTTACGCTTCAGACTATATGTAAAAACATTTATTCCTTTTTGAGTGAAGAGAATAGCATTTTCACAGCCAATACATTACCAAAACTAAATTATATGTTAGACGACTGCAGACTTAAGACTCGAATATTCTAAAGAATGCTCTCAACGACAATGATTGCGACAAAAATATGTTTTGCTTATGATTTACAAATAGTCTAAGAATACAACTGCTATTAAGGCATATCATAAGCGATACAAATAAACTATAAAAACATTTCATTGAATGCAAATCCATTGATACAAAGCCACAGAATATGCAGATTTACAAAAGTAATTGAAAAATATATTTGAGTTAATTATTCTCACGACTGACCCACGAACTATCAATTACAATAAACACTATTTTTAAAAGCTTAGCTAAAATTGTTGACAAGCTCGTTTATCTCTGAATTTTTACCCCAAAGTATTTGACCCTAAAACCTAAATTAGCCTGACCATGAAATTCCTTAAATGTGCTCAGAGTCCTTCTGATTCGACCAATTTCTATGAAAATCAATAATTTCTTTGGTTTTAAATCATTGGTTGACTTTTCAATTTGTCAATACATTCGAATTCAGATTTACGCAAAGTTTAAATTGTACCCGAGCTGTATTCAAGAATGTGCTTTATCGCTGGCTTTAGGAGAAGAGACTGTCTTTATTGGTCAGTTTCATCAGAATTACTCTTAGATTTTCTTCAATAATTGATTTTAATCTCAAAGGGACGACGGGTTCATTTTGTGCAAACAGATTGACCCTGCTTGCATTCAAGGAATTATGAAGAATAAAGAAACTTTTATTTAAATAGACACCTCTGACAGTATAACGCGTCTGAATTTTGCGCTGAATTTGTGCAGGGGTACAGTACCACTTTGTTGACCATCATTCAGATTTAGATCACTGGTTATGTCTGACTTCTAATAATATTTTATTAATTCTCAAAATAATAATAATTGAGCTTTAAATCAGTGAATACAAGATTCAATCGGTCAGTATTTATGATGTGTTTGAATGAAAAAATAAGCTAAAGCAACATTGTATAGATGTGACAGTAGCTCTGCTGAAGTAAAGATAAATACATGTATAATAAAATCAAAACTAAAAACAATTTTGTTGTCGAATAACAGAAACAATATTTTCAAAAATAATTTAAGATTTTTTTAATCGTTTAATAATTTTGAATTTAGATACATATCGATTGCATAACACGATAAGCAGTTGTCATAATAAGCTAATCGAGTTGACTGTAATAAGAGAAAGGCAAGTTTTCAATTACAGGAAAGGTATAACGAGGGTATTTGATTACATTCTGCAACTCAAACAACAGCAGAGATATAGAGTTCGGAGAACTGAATCAAAAATCAGTGAAAAAATTGAAAAAATTCAAATCATCTTTATTTGTTTGGCTATCTATTCGCATATCAATTTTATCAATCAAGCTAGCTTACATTATAAATGATTAATATAGAACTTTGAACCTTTATTCTTTTTAAACTATCTGAAAACTATTTAGTAATTGATTGTATAGTCGTTAGAACTCTTATGAAACACATGAATGCATATGAAAATATTGTCAGTCAAATAGGTCTAAGTTCACAAATTCATCATAAAGTTCCCTGGTTCATATCTATGTTATAGCACCACAAACATTGTATACAGGCCTTTTGTACGTATGAACGCCTAGTTCAAAAATACGTAGTATATCAGGTGACTCCGGGATTATTATTATTCCTCTCGCAGACCTAATGTTAAAAATGTGAAGCAAGATGTTAACATCCGTCTGCCTGGGGAGTGCTGGGAGAGGGATGCATACTAAAAGTGTAAACAAATACTTGATGGAGACTTGTTCTGGGCATCTATACAATGACTAAATGTAAGCAATGTCTCACTTCT
>JAQIWA010003252.1:0-10928 GCA_034693305.1 Eueremaeus valkanovi | reverse complement strand
ACAGTTCTCTATAATAGCATTGATTGCATTCAAGTGTTTCATTGTTTGCCAACAGTTTAAGCGTTTGGTTGATATGAAACTCGAAGTCATTTATAATATTGTTTATAAAATACATAAATCTGTTAAACAATTCGATAATTATATATCCCTTTACTTATTGTTAACACTTTTAACTCATATAATAATATGTGTCTCATCTGTCTGTCAATTAGCACTGAATCCATATACAAGTCTTAACGTTGTATACTTTCTATGTTTAAATGGATTTTTACTATTCATTCATTGCTTTATTTGCAATACAATACCCAAAGGTTTAGATAAACTGATTGATGGTTTAGAAGGAGTGAAGTCTTCTTCGGATTTGTCTTCATATTTGCCATCCGATCGACTAATTCTGATTCAATTACAAGATCTTAAAGCAAAAGTCGGTTTCTCTGCTTTGGGTTTATTTCAAATCAATTCAAATACATTTATCTCATGTCTGGCACTCATTATCACTTATTCTGTTGTCATTATTCAGACTTATCAATAAAATACTGTAATTTAATTAAATTAAAATTGTTCCACAATATTTGCCCTGTTTATATTATTAGTAATAATTTATTACCAAGCTATGATATAATTTTCTCTTCAATTAGTCTATTCTTGTGCAGCAAATAATCTTTGAACGTATTTTCAGCCATTATCTGAATTGAGGATAAATGAAAATAAAAACCATCATTAATTTGACTAGGGATGTGCAAGGTCGGCCGGCCGAGTCAGGGGGGTATAGAGGGCGGTAAAATGGCGGACTTTTGGCTCAAAACCTAGGGGGTATTAAGGGGTATTTTGAAAACAAGATGGCCGCCAAAATGGGCGAAAAATGGCATTTAAAGCGATAATGGCCGATTTTGACCGAATTTCGACCAGTTTTGGCTTAATTTAGCACAATTTAGCGTTAATTCAGCTAAATTAGGCTTAATTTAGTTGAATTTAAGCTAAATTTAGCCGAAATTCGGTAAAAATCGGCCATTCGGTATAGGTCGCGAGCCAAAAGTCGAGGGGAGGTCTAGCAGAGCCTCAAAACACAGGGGGGTATTTTGCCAAATCTCAAACTCAGGGGGGGGGTATTTGGTCTATACCCCCCCTTGCACATCCCTAATTCAATAGCAAACGCTCAGAATTCACACTAAAAACAAAGCTATAAATTAGAGTTCTGTTTAGTCTCTTTCAAAATCTTAAGTCAAGACTACAGTAGTGTATAATAAAGAGTACTTTCGAAAAGTACTAAACATTTTTGCGTTCACTCAAAAAATGTGCATAAAATACAGGCATTCAGTCGAGGATGAACAACAGGGATGGCCAGGCTTATATGCCATATACTCTATAGCTTAGGGAATATTTATATAACAACTCCAAAGTATTAGGTGAAACTAGATATGTTTCTTGTACTAACCTGGTCATTTTGATAAGATTCAATCAAATATGTATTGAATTAAGGCTTATCTAAAATAACCTGATCATTGTTGAGCCTTTGATTTGTTGTTCCATTTCATTTACCCTGAATGAAAAAACATTAAGATTTGAGACAATAATTGGCCGGTTTCTATTTGAACTAACATTGTAAGTTAGCTTGAACATCTCTGGTTGTGAACAAGAAGAATGTCTTCTTTTTCTCGTGTCTTCTGTGATCTGAAGAACTAAGAGCTAATGTTTTGTTATATTCTTTTCTACCATTCCTTTGAGGACATGAATGAGTGATATTTACTATTTAGACCATATATTATGAAACAGATTGAGCAAAAAATAGGACATTCGGTATGGAATCGACTGTTGAGAAACGAAACCATTTATTGTTTTGTTAAGCATTGCATCAATTTTTAGGTACATTTAATTAAACCGTAAATTCTGTTCAAAATAGGTTTAGATTGCATTCAATTACACTTAAAAAGCATAAAAAAATAAATTTTGTTCGGCCTTTGGATTTCACGTTCAGTTTCACACGGATTATATGAATTTTCTTTATTATACAATAAATATCTGCAGCACATGAGTGAACAATATTTGTTTCCTAATTAAGAAAAACTATTCTAAAAATAGTCTATTAATTGTCTGATAATTACATCCCATTTAAAGTGCATTTTTATAATATTCGTAACACAACTGGTGTTTAACACAAAAAATACATTATTTTTTCGTCTTTTCGTTTAAGTAAATTCATTTTTTATTATTATCAATCAGGGATGTGCAAGGTTGAGTAGTTAGAAAATGCATAGATTCGGGTCATACACGTGCTCATGTTACTTTATATCTACTCACTTGAATGGAACTGTGGCTGTACAACAAAAACACTGATTTGCAGAGATGACTATTTTAGTCACATTTTGTCTGATATAGTCATCTCTGCAAAACATTGTTTTTGTGTACAGTCACTGACACATTCAAAACAGTAGATATAACGTAACACCAGTCAGTGTCTGGTTGGCTAATGTCGCTATAGATGAGATTTTCTTAATTTTCATTAATTTATTTTTGATTTGAATTTGAGTTTTATTTTACGATTGTTTATAATTAAGTCCTTCCTATAGAGAGAGGAACTGAAAACAAATATGAATAAATAAAAGTGCCTGCGTTCAATTCATTACAGAACAATTGAACAATTGTCGAGTCTAGTTCATTAATCTTGTTTATAATTTAAAATAATTAATTCTTAAATACAGTACTTATTAAGTATTCATATTTACGATGAGAATAATTACACTGATAAGATTTATGAATTCTCTATTTTAAAGCTAACTTTCCTTTAAAAAAATGATTGTTTCAAACAAAGAGTTGTTTTTGTGAATAATTTCCTTTAAAACCCAATCTAAAGGAGTAAACCGAGTGTCCGATTATACGCACAGTTATTATAATAAATGATTATTTATACGAAAAGTTAATTTTATTATTAATTCAAAAATTATTCAATGCATTCATTCATCTCAACTGAAGTTTATATTTATTTTCTGTTTTTAAACATATCTTTTTAATATAATCTTTTGGTTGGCTTTCGGTTTCCTTTGATTCTGGATTCGAAACAATTTGCAAAAACAAAATATTTTGTCTTCAGTTCAAAACATATTTTCATAGTTTGACTACAAATACCGGATTTATTTCTAAACACATCACTGAATCTCTGCTAACTTTTTGGCGGATTTATAAACTTAAGAGAATTATTATCAGAATCGTTAATCTCTTCACTAATAAAATGATTGATAAGAATTGATGCAAAGTTTCGAGCAGTCAGTGCTCGTGCCGTAAACTATAAGCACTTATTTATTGTTGTGGTGTCTAGTCGTTCGAGTGAGTGGGAACAAGCGTTCATTAACTCGATTGAGAGTATAAGTGCAAAACACTTATTCATTTAATTTATTTGTCTATCTTGTTTGACATAAGAATGAACAAGCTCAATGGCCTAAGTTTGTCTCGGTATTTTATTAGCTTTGATTAAATAAGCATAAATTCTAAGCTAATTGTCTTTGAACTTAAATTTAAAGTTAAATAAATAGAAAATCTATTCGTCTAAATCAAACAGACACTTAATTGAACCCACTTTGTCGAGCAATGGATAGGAATTGACCGCAGGTTTTGCGAACACTTGTTTTCCTGATAAATAATCATAGTTTGGGTTAAATATTATGTTTGCATTGAATGGGTTCCAATTATAACTTATTTTGCTTGCATCAAAACTAATAGGAGCGTAGGATACAAGGCTCAACCAAACAGTAGGAACAAGGCTCAATCGGACAGTAGGAACAAGGCTCATCTGAACCGTAGGAACAAGGCCCATCTAAACAGCAGAAAACCCAATTAAAGACCAATGGATTCAGCCCACTTTGGTACAGAAATTAATTTGTTCATTTTTAAAATCTATAATATATATACTAACACTATTACCTTTTAATTGATAGATTTTCTTTAAAGCTGGTAATTTTTTACTTTTTAAAATTGTTCATTCAAAAGATATCTGGATTTATTTTCGGGAATGAGATACCATTTCCCACATAATCTTATTCCAAAACATTTTGATTGGGATATTAAATCACGAACTCAGTTTATGATCTTTAATAAAATGGAACCAATAATTAAATTAAAACAAATACTTTCAAAAGAAAATTGCAAAGAGTTATATTATACGTCACCTCAGAATCTTCGCTTCAAATTAAATGATCCAGTTTTTCATCGAAATGTTTCTAAAATATTATATCAAAACTGGAAAGAGGCTAACGTAGATAAGAATAATCATGAAATTACTTCAATTGCTGGCACTTCTCGTGAAATACCGCCTTTGATTGACATTCCGAATGAGTTTAAGTAAATATTTATAGCAATTTTTAAAAATAATTTATTGATTTTTTAATTTTATTCAATTTTTCACAATAGCAGTCGTTTTGCTTACCATTGCAAATTTCTCGTATGCCGCAGACGATTCAAATCAAAGCGTGGTCGTACACAACACCATAATTGGCATTCAAAAACTAAATCTAAAAACACTATCGCTAAAACGAATAAAAAAAGACAAAGAAATATCCTCCCTTTTCCCGTTGTAAAAACTCAATCTGATGCACAGATTCAAACTGAATCATTTCCATATCAAAATTTGGATTTATTTGAATCAAATTCTAATAATTCTCTTAATTTCCAATTGTCTTCTGTCTCATCTATTCCCATCCCCCCTATTCCGTCTCCTATTTATTCATTAAGGAACTCAAATTCTATTCCTAGCGAAATTGATTCAAATTTTGAAACTAAATTTCATATTTCAGAACAAATATTTCCTCCTTCTGTTCCATTAGCTATTCCTTCTACTTCTAATCAAGAGACTTTAGAGTTAGAAAGGGAAATATTTGAAAAATTTTCTAAACTCAAAAGAGATATCGAAAAAATTCGTAATACATATTTTACTTCTGATGATAATTCAGATCATAGTGAAATTTTCCCAAATTTATATGGGGATGATGATATGGAGGATGACACATTTAATGAATCTCTACCAAGCCCTGTTAAAACGCCTGAGCCTAATTCTGACGAATTATCTTTAGTCCCATCACTATCTGTACAACCAACTTCTGAAATGATTTCTCTTCATTATCAAGCAACAATTGTCGATAATGAATTGAATTTAATTCTCTCGCTCGATAATAATGTGAAACTTAATGAAGTCAAAAGTATTAGATTACTTGTCAATTTGAGTAAAAAATAAATTAATTTTCGAATAAATTTTAATTCAAAAATTTTAATTTTTGTATTCGAAATATATTTTTTGTTGTATTGTTTTATATTTTAAAAAATTATTTTATGCCTGTTTATTGATACTTTTTTTAATTCAGTCAAATAGATTTATATTATATTGTGTATAAATGAGTTATCGAATAAATAATAAAATAAAAATTATTTCCCAATTAATTAATGAAATATTAATTAAATGACATTTGAATTTCTAATGAAATATTTGTTAAAAATTTAATTTTACAGAACCACTGTTAAAAAGGAAAAGAGGTAGGCCACGGAAATTCAGACCAAAAGATTGGCTACGTAACGTTAATGCAAAGAGCGCTGAAAAGTATCGAAAAAAACAAAAACTAATAGAATTTCTTCTAGAGAAGTAATAAAAACTTAATTTTTTATTTTTATATATATTTATATTATGAATGTATTCTTAAAAGAGATGAAATTGATGAATTGGAAAGAAATGTGAAACTCGAGTTGGAAATAGCAGGTCTCGAAAGTCAAATTAAGCACTTGAAGTCTTTGTGTGAGAAAGCTAAAATCAATTATCCGAAATAATTTAAATTTTAAATAAATATGTATAATTTTTTTAAATCGATTTTTTTTCAATAAAATCCATTAATTAATTAATTTCTTCAATAAAATTTATTTTTTAAAAATATTGTTTTAATTTATTTCAAAAATTTTTATATAATGAACGCGTAGTGTAAAAATTTTTAAGTCAAGAAAAATTTTTAAGTCAATATTTTCATGAAAAAATTCTAAGTCCAAAATTTTATGAAAAATTTCTAAGTCCTAAATTTCAAAAAAATTTTTTCGCTGAATAGTAATCATTCAAAGCTCAGAAGTGGGATATGGTACAATTTTTGAAAACAAATGATACATTAGGTCTAAATCTTATTTTTATTGATCCTGTCTTAATAAGAAATATTTTTCGATTGAAAATTGCATAAATCATGAAAGTCGATACTTACAAAAATAAAATTTCATTAAAAAAAATTTTTAATATTTTTGTGAAAATTTTGAGTTTTTGTGAAAATATATTTAGAAAAATTATAAATTTTTGAAACCTGGATTTAATTCTGATAGAGTGAAAATTCTGAAATCTCAAATGAAAAATTCTAAATTTTTGTGAAAATTTTTGGGGATTTTGTGAAACCTGGTCCAGGGCCGTACTTTTATAACAACAAACAAAATACTTTTTCACCGCGGCAAGTTTTTACTGGCGCCGGACCGGTAGCAGTGAATTAACTTTGTTTCCAGAGCCAAAACCACTAGGGTCATATAAGATTTCAGCAATTCAAAATGATCCTTGCTAAAAAACTCCTTTGTACAATTAAGATAAAATGTAATTCCAATGGTGTCCAAAATAATCACTGACTAGAAATACATACTTCAAGCACTAATCAATTCAGATTTATTGTAGTAAAGTATTCAAAATACGTGCTGTGCAAATATCAGTAACACCAAGGAAGACATCCAGAATTATGTTTTAAGTTTTTTTATTGTGATTATTTTACATTGCTCAGACTTCATTTATCTCTTGTGGTTTTTGCTCCAGAGCGTTATGAATTATGCCATTTTGCATATATAAAGTCACCCTGTGCAAAAACGTTACAGTTTTAGAAAAAATTCTGATAGAGCTATTCGATCATTTTTAGCAAGGATCATTTTGAATAGCTGAAATTTTGTATGACCCAAGTTGTTTTGGCCCTGGAAACAATGCCAGTTCAGTGCTACCGGTGCTGCACCAGTAAAAACTTCCCGCGGTGAAAAAGATTTTTGTTAGTTTCTTTACAAAAATAGAAATTTTTAAAGAATTATCTTGTTTGGTTTAGGCTCCAGCTTCGTTTAAGCATGTCCTTCATATATTTGGATGACTGTATATACAAACATATTTTGGGTTATGATTTGATGAATACAAACAATTCAGATATAATAGAATTCTAATTAACAATTATTTTCAAAATTTCGGTTCAATTTCTATTGATATGTCAATGCTCGTCAATGAAGGGCAGGAATTCGATTAAGCTAGTTCATTTAAAAGTAATTTATCCTTTATTATTTTTATTTTAACCGATTGCCTTGAATTAGGCCAAAAGTGAAATATGAATATGACTGGCCAGGATCAATCAACGATTCAATCTACTTGTTTAGATTTGTGGAGCCGGCTCTTTTTGTATATAGTACTAAATTTCTGAGGCCTTAATGCAGACATTTTTATTATATTTTACTTCGGATTACTTTTTTATAAGTGATTCGATAGTTTTTAAAAAATGTTTTCAATGATTGCATACATTTCCTTAAACATAACCAAACATTACATAAGAGTCTATTTGTCACGAAAAGCAAACATATGTTTGAAATAAATCAAATGAAAATATAATCGAATTTTTTCTAACATTTCTTTCAAATATTTTTAAGTCCACTTTCTTTAGAAGGGGACTATATAGATTCACCAGCAACCAACCCCCACCCACCCTCTCGAGAGTGTAGGCCTGAGAGAAGTTCTTTATTATCAATGTAATAGGCTAGGAAATGGCACAAAATTGCTGAAAAATGATGCAAAATACCTCAAATTTGTTGAAAACTGTCGAAAAATGATGCAAAATACCGCAAATTTGTTGAAAACTGTCGAAAAATGATGCAAAATACCGCAAATTTGTTGAAAACTGTCGAAAAATGATGCAACATACAAGAAAATTGTTTTGAAAGTGGACTTAAAATCATGATGGGCATTCTTGTTATTATTAAATTCTGACACAAATATGATTCCTATTCTAAATATAAGTCAAATTATTTCTATAAAAGTCTGTCTATATGTAAACTTTGTGAAGATTAAGTTCGCTTAGGGTGAATAGATGAAGGTAAAACGGCTAGCACTAAAATGTTCTGGGTCTGGTTTATATGGCTCCGACTTAGAAACCTATAAGCAATATTACTCGACCTGTCTCAAGGGCTCCCTTGGCCGCTAAAAACCCGAAGGAGAAAGGTATATATTGCAAAGTTGCCAGATCAAAGATATTACCAGGTTCAATAGAATATCCTTCAGGTATCCTCCGATAGAGGATCCAACAGATCCAGTTCATTCAGTTCATTCAGTTCAGTCACATCTATATTTGTTTTTATGAGATTTTCTAATTATTAAAGGTTTTCATAAAACATATAATTTTTATTTTTTACAAATAGTTGTAAAACAATATATATATAAATAATATATAAATATTTATTAGAAACGCAAATAATATTATAAATAGAAATAATAGAAAAATTGTATATTTGTGTGAATTATAGCGATCATAACCGGGGATCAACTGAATGCTAACATTTCTTATATCGTTTTATAGCCAGCAATGGATTTATAACAACTAAAGAGGTATTTCACAGTTATAGGGATATGGATAGGGATTGGCACAAATGTATTGAGAAATATAATCTATTATAGAGTATGTGCAGAGATGAGCACAAGTGTAGCGCTAAGATAATTGGAAAGATTAACATAAACAATTGTGCCAGACTACTCCTGAATTCAAAAATAATTATTAGTTAATTAGTCCATATTTATTAGAAAAGATTATATTCGATAAAAATATTCCGGTCAATTTAATTGTTGTTCATCGAATCTAGCTTGGTCATCTTTAAGCTTTCTATGTAGTAATAGTACAGTATTATAGCCACTACTCGACTATCACAACAATAATTGGAAAATTGACCTAAAATTCTATGTCTTATTATTATTACTATACTCTGAAGGATCAGATTTTATGTTTTTGTTCCGAAGCTTTTAGATCACGTCTGTAAGGAATTAATTCAATTTCTTCTTTTTCAAACATTTTTGAAGTGCGGATCAGTTGAGTACATAAAATATTTGTGAGAATCACAAACTTTATTCAATTGAATCCAATTTTAGGGTAAAGTCTTCCGAATAGGCTTAAGGTCTACAATACTCTATAGAATATAATATTTATGTAAATATTTTTTAATTATATTAATTGAATGAATGTTTGTTTGAATGATATATGCATTCTCTGCACAACTATTAATGTGATTATATTCTTGTCATTCGCACAGAATATTCCGTTCGATTATATTCTTATTGTTTATATCAATTAGTTTAATGAAACGATTCATAGCGTATATCATAGATAGGCAATAGGGGGTACAGGTGGGGGTTTACCCCTGTGATATTGGCTGAGGATGACCTCCGGATCTGTTTACCGATGATTTGGAGGCAAAAACTCGAAAATTGGCCATTTTTTGGACCAAATTGATTGATTGTACCCATTTTGGCCAACATGTTTGGCCTACCCCCTCCCCCTTTCGTTCGATCCATTGCCTATTTCTAAGCCTATATAAACTTATTTTTTGTGATAATATACGTACCAAGTTCAATTTCACTTCTAGTTGCCAGAGGATGATATGATATGATAATTGAGAAAGGTGCAAAATATCGAATACTTGACACAAGCATTAGGAATATTGTGGCGACTAATGAAAAACGGGTTGAATGTACAGTGCATTCGCATCGGTATTATTTTTCATCTCTGATTCCTTAATAGTACAGACAATGAGATTAGGTATCACAGAGACGATCAGAGACGCGGAAAATGTGTTGCAATGAAAATCATCAAAATAGTAACAAAATTTCATTTGATCCAGCACACTGCATGCAGTAGTTGAAGCAATCTTATATTGAAATGTGATAAAGATTATTTGCACAATATGAACTATATTTTGGTCTCTAAGCCAGCTCTGCATCTCTGGGTCAGACCTACTATGGAATTAGTATAAGCCTTGATATCAGTATAAAGAGCTGTGCTTTCACTGGCATTGGATTTATTAAATCCTTTTCTCTTATAATTAGATTTTTCTTCTATTATAGCGAGTCATCAGAATAATAGAAATACAGTATAAGGACTGACTGTGAATGCAATTCATATAAAGTATAGAAATATTTAATGAAATACTGGAAAAAAGAAATGAAAAAATGATTTCAAAAAATATCAATTTTTTCGTTCAGATCTATTTTCTGTGAGAAATAATTGCTATTTTATAAGCGATTCGTATCAGTAATATCAGTAGAGAAGCGAATGAAGAGAAACAGAAAAACAATTTAATCTCTATTTTATTGATTATTATATTTTTTATGGCAATCGGTTTGAATCACTTCTTCAGCAAAAAATAACTTTAGTCTAAATCGACGATCAATTGAGAAGACGTATGTCGTGTGACACAAGTGTTGTCTCACTGGAGATAATGATATTTTTACAAAAAACAAATAAAAATATTAAAGAGATTGAGATTTGAAGAAAATACTGGAATTACTGTTAATTTATTTCTCTATTATGTTTATAAAACAGTATTTAAAATAAGTAATGGATATAAAGATAAACCAATTATTTTGTATTTTATTTAAATTTATTGTAGTTTAACAGAAATGCCTATAATTTCGTTATTAAATAATAACAATTACAATGAGATTATTCTTTACTAAAAATATGATGTGTTGTCAAATAATAATTTTTTGAGCCAGAGTCAAATAATAATGTGTTTCTGTGCACAGTCATTAGAAAAGCGACTGAACCATTGCACTACACTGTACAGACAAAAATTAAAGTGTGTGAATAGTACTGAATCATTAAGCGGATTAAAATACTTAGAAATTTCTGTCGATTTTAATC
>JAQIWA010003251.1:0-10930 GCA_034693305.1 Eueremaeus valkanovi | reverse complement strand
GAGTCAAGTGACAGGTTAATAGGCGACTAACAGTGCGCTTATACTGTCATGAACTGGTATATCGCGAGCCATACCTACGAGTCAAGCCGCGAGTAATAAGCTCGGATCCACAATATTCTGGGGGTCATCAGAGTCCTAGGTCAATTTTTCTCGCCAACCTATGTGGGCTGTAGAGAGCATAGGACAAGGGCCATTTTTCGAATAATGGTGTGATCAGCCCGGGTGCTTTAAACACTGCGCAAGAGCTTAAATGCACAGATTATCAGTGATAATGGATCAGGGTCCTTAATACAGTACTATAAAATTGTTTTTACGTCACATATTGTGTGATTCAGACGGTCTGCATGTCTTACGAAACTTATTTTTATTTTCTTATCTTATTTAACAAAAGTCTTCAAATGTGACCATATTTTGATCCAATTTATTAATCCATTCATTCGTTCAATTCGTCCAAACTGTGAGCGATGACTCAAGAGGTGGAGAAACAAAAGTTATTAAAGTTAACTAGTACAGTACAGAATAGGAAAGAACACGGAGGTGAATTATATCCAGTATCATTTATTATGAATTTAAATATACGACAAAATCGTATCTTTATATAAGGAATCTATGCTTTTCATACGTAGTCTCAGAATTAGACTAAATGGTACCGAATCTGACGGCTTGAATGAGATGAGAGTTTCATTCATTGCGTCATTTGTTGTGTAATTGCTTTTGAGTATAGATTACAAAAAGATTTGATTTTCAATCAAAGCTCTAATTATTGTTACAGTAATTCATAATTAGTTTTATTTTTTTAGTTAAACTCAATTAAATTATTATTGTTTTGCGCTTTAATTGTATTCATATTTTTGTTTACAGTTTAAGCACTCATTAAAAGCCAACAAAAAATGTTTAAATATTTGAATCCAATTCTTATCGTTCGTATCGTTTGACTCATTCTCTGAGAAATCTATTGTTTTTTGCAATGAATTTAACGTTAATTTAATAATCACTTGAATTGAAGCCAATGTTTGCACACTTTTCGCTAATTATTATTAGTTTTCATTTATTAATCATTTCTTCCGTTGAATTCAATACCGATTAATGCGGTCTAAGAGATGGCCAGTAGTGAAGGCAATGAAGGGGACGACCAAATGACCACATCCTCGACCTCATCCTTGGGTTAACTCTTTTCTCATTCATTTCCAATACATTTGTCTCAATAGGAGTAACCATTGCTGGCCTCAGATCTGTCTAAACAACTGATCCGAGAGCTGAGTCCGCACTTGTCTGTCACTCCCGCATAGGCCAGTTGACCAGTTAGTACTCGACCCTTATTACTGATAGGACTGATGGGACAGACATTCAAATTAT
The DNA here is from genome assembly GCA_034693305.1 of Eueremaeus valkanovi. Classification (NCBI taxonomy): domain Eukaryota; kingdom Metazoa; phylum Arthropoda; class Arachnida; order Sarcoptiformes; family Eremaeidae; genus Eueremaeus; species Eueremaeus valkanovi. The sequence goes on along the minus strand of JAQIWA010003251.1, from coordinate 9,574 downwards.
GACAATTCATATGAGAATTGATAGACATTTTGAGCATTTATTCAATATTTTCATAAATAATAGTGAAATCAAATGATTTAATTAGAGTCAGAGCTAACGACTGAACGCCAATCGACTGTAGCGTACATTCAATTGAATACTTATTAGTCTTAATAGAAGTCATGTTTAATATTAATAACTATTTACTCAACAATTGAATTGACGTTAGGCTACACTTCTTTGTGTTCATCTCTGACCGAAAGCCATCCGTTGAGTGAATGTGTGAGTGAGGCCGCAGTCTATTCAATATGTGGTATCTGTGCGATGGCTTTTCACCACTTATTTCCGCACAGTTGGGACCGGTATGCCATCCAATCCATTGTTTAATCTGTTGATTGCAATAATTGATTCAATTCTCAGACCTTTTTGTGAGACAACGATGAATGAAATGATCAAACATTTGAATCTTCCGACTCAAGTCCAGAACTCAATGAAGGCGCTGATGGACGGAGAGGGTGGGGATGTGGACGCGTTCCTGGCTTTGATCAAAGATGAGCCGACACTCAAGTCTTCCTGCGTTCGAATCGTCGATGAATTGGTTTATTTTGCGGTCAAAGAAGGTATATATGAATTGGCATTCAATTGCTTTCCTATTAAAACATTAAATATTTTGATAACTATTTGATTGAAATAATGCTTTCAAAGGATGGATCAAAAGAGGTATTGATTTGCATAACATTCCAAACGATCTATAATTCAAATAACAATGAATTCAAATGAAATTCGTATTCATTTATAAATATATTTTAATTCAATGAATAATACATTTTATAGGAGTATATGATTCGCGACTAAGAGTTTTAATTCTATACATATCCGAACTGTTCGGAGTGCCGGTGCCTATCGTCGAGCTCTACGAGAAATCAGTTATTGAATTGCTGTCCGAATATATACCCGAACAGAGCGACGAAGAAACGCGAATAAAGCAGAAAAGGGAGAGAAATAAGAAGATTAAGAGATATGTTATGATAGGGTTGGCCAGTGTTGGCGGCGGCGCTATCATTGGTTAGTCCGCTCTATACTTATTGTTCTATTTTTGCTAATATTTGTTGTTTTACTTCAATTTTTTTAAGGACTGACCGGTGGTTTGGCGGCACCGTTCGTGGCTGCCGGTGCCGGAGCTATCATTGGCACTGCTGGTGCAGCTGTTTTAGGCTCTTCTGCCGGAATAGCTGTTATCGGATCGCTATTTGGTTTCGCCGGCGCCGGACTCACGGGATATAAGATGAAGAAACGGGTCGGGGGTATAGAGGGTTGGCATCCAAACAGTTCTGTGTTTTTTGGTTCAAATAATAAATTATTGTTTTTTAAAAATGATTTCAGAGTTTGCTTTCGACACTTTAACGCCCGGACGGGAACTGCATCTGACTATTGCCATATCCGGTTGGGTGTCAGAGGAAGGCCCGCAAGCATTCCAAGAGCCCTGGCTTTCATTGTTGAACTCTCGGGAACAGTATTGCATTCGATACGAGTCGTCATATCTGTTAGAGTTGGGCCGAGCGATGGACTACTTCTTGAGTTTTGCCGTTTCTATGGCAGCACAGGAGGCACTCAAATACACGATTCTGAGTGGACTCATAGCAGCGATCGCATGGCCCGCAACCCTCGTCACAATGGCCGGCGCTATCGACAACCCGTGGGGAGTCTGTGTCAGAAGGTCTGCAGAAGTGGGCAAACATTTGGCTGAGATTCTGATCGCTCGACAACAGGGCAGACGACCGGTCACTCTGATTGGCTTCAGGTTTGTTGGCTTTGAGTTCATTATATTAGAAATGATTGTAAACAAGCATTTGTGCCAATTGTTTGTTCCAAAGAAGACAGTCCTCACGAGAGGGCAAATGGGTTGCAGTTGACTAACTGTTCCATAACTAAAGTTCATGTTTTCAATGCTTGCCTACAGTTTAGGCGCGCGAGTCGTCTACTATTGTCTGCAGGAGATGTCCCAAAGGAAGGGTTGCGAAGGAATCATAGAGGACGCCATCTTTTTAGGAGCTCCTGTTCCCGCGTCGCCCGACCAGTGGAAGTCGTTTGGACGGGTAGTCAGCGGAAAGATAATCAATGGTTACTGTAGGGGCGATTGGCTCTTGAAGTTCTTGTATCGAACCTCTTCGGCCACTTTGAGAATAGCAGGCCTTCAGGCCATCGATTGGAACGACAGGAAAATGACAAACATAGACCTGAGCCATATTGTGAGCCATTCCGGTATTATATCAGAATTCCATTATACGAAAAGTTCTTCCATTAGGTGACGGGTCATATGGATTACGCGCGCAAAATGAAGCAGGTTTTGGACGCAATCGGTGTCCGAACCATCGAAGAGTCGAACCCCTCTGAACACCAGATGCGAAGAACGCACTCAGATATGACACAAATCAATCAGAAGTTGTATTCAAATGCATCGATTCGTTCGTCAAAATCGGATTCAAATCTGAGGCGACGTTATTCCGAGCCATCGGTTTCGGCGCAATTGAGTCCATATTCGAGCAAATCATTGAACTTTTCGCGCAGGTCTTCGTCGCTCGAAAGCATCTTAAGTAAAATCAGTCGCTTTTCCGGAGTTGTGTCGACTCCGCCGCAAATTACAAGCCCTGAGTCGTCGAAGAACTCGATAACAGATCAGAAATCGACAGATTTTCTGAATGTTCCGCAATAATGGTTGTGCTGTTGTGGTTGTGATCGTAGTTAGGCTTAGACTTAGACTTCATATCAATCAATACTAAAGACAAATAAGAATACAAACGAAACAAACGAAACGCCAATTATATGAACATAAATATAAAATGAGTAGAATTACAATCATTAGAGCCATTAGAGCCCAACCATAGCTCAGATCACCATTAGGTCAAACCAAGACTTTAGACAACGATATAATTGCGACCAAACCTAAGATATCTCTAGTTATCCGTCAAAGTATCGAAAGGGTTGTCAATACTTATGATAAAAATAGCTTTAATATAGTTGTGATAATAATTCGTTATTTATTAACATTTTAATACATAATCAATGGTTCGGTATGTAATCAGACAATCGATTCCAAATGCTTTGCCTTTTGTCTCATTCTTAGCCGCAGTTTATAATCGATTAATGCGTTTAAACAATATTTATATCATTTTCAGACTTCATATTAGAGCCGATCGGATATCGATTGACTTCCAATGTATTTTAGGGATGGCCAAGGGCTGGGTTTAGCCAGAATACCCTGGGTTTTGAAATTTGACAAAATACCCAACCTAGGTTTTTGAGCCATACCACTCCAACTTTTGCCCCATATAGGAAAAATAGTGGCTTAGCCGCCATATTAGCTCGAATTTGAGCGAATTTGGTCAGAATTGGAGTGAATTTACAACAATTGAGACTAAATTGAACTCATTTTAACTTTTGGCAGAATTTCGGTCAAAACGACATTTCAGGTAAACCAGGTTTTATGCGCTCTAGGTTTGCCGAACTTGAATGAGTGCGCCCGGAGGCAACTGGTCGTCCCTATAATCAACTATTATTTTATTTATTATTTTATCCCAAAAGACAAATCATTGGAAAGTATTGTTTGATTCTATACTTATCCTTAAATTCATTTATCAATGAATACAATCTTTTATTTGAAAACTATTAATATTTGATATATTATTATATTATTTAAAGAATATATTAATTATAGACTTATTATATGAATATTGATTGTGATATCGATTACGGAATTATGGAATTGAAGGCAATTTCTGTACAAAACAGTATTTATATGTAAATTGTTTAGAAATATATATCAAAAAGAATGCAAATTAATATAAAACTCAATTAAAACCAATAAAATATGTCTAAACAATGTCTGCAGTTATAGAAGGGATGAATAAAAAGTTATTTATTGTAACGTTTAATACGGATGACTCGTTAAGTGCTTTAAATGTGTTTTCAATGTGTTTGGCGTTGTTTTGCATCAATTTAGTGAATGAATTGTTTATGTAATGCAATCATTGATTAATCAATTGAATTGAATTGATATTCACATGAAGTTAGGAAACCACTCGAAAATAGCCATCTCTTGGTATGTCTTCATGTCTTCTCTATCTCTTTTCAAATCATTTTCTCTGAACTTAACTATAAAACCAAACCAAATCTGACTAACACTGCAGTCAAGTTTGGCAATAATCTTACCTAGCTTCTAATTGGAGGTTTTAGCTTGTACCCTGTACAGACTGTACTGTACAGTATGTGCTAAGCATTGTTCCTCTCATCTAAACATTTGAACATTTTTAGGATAATCTTCGCGACGGCCGGTATTTCGGGTTTTTTTATTGCCAGAAGTTATGTCTATAATAACCGTTTGGGTGCTATGAAAGTGAGGGCTAATATAAAGAAGAGATTAGACGCCGAAGAGCCCAAAAGTGCTCATTAATTGTGGCTTTCATTCACTTTTTCTTTACATTTGTATGAATTGATAGCAAAACTAAACGTTATTTAACTTAATATTTGTTAAACCAATCAAACTGTGAATCGACTCCACTGTACGACTGGTCAGAATGAGTGTCTCCCCGAACGCCCCGACAGGCGGTGCGCCTCAGCTGACAATAGACGCGTCCAAAATGCAATTAGTGGCTGATCTCGAGATCGAAATGATGTCAGACATGTATAACCGGATGACTCGGGCCTGTCATAAGAAGTGCATTCCGCCCAAGTATAGGGACTCTGAGCTCAATAAGGGAGAGTCGGTTTGCATCGATAGGTGTGTCGCCAAGTATTTGGACGTTCACGAGAAGATCGGGAAGAAGTTGACCACTCTTTCGATGCAGGACGAGGACATGATGAAGAAGCTCCAGCAGCAACAGGATGTGCTCTCTCAGACAACGACCCAGAAGTGACAAATGAGACAATAGTTAACTAATAGTTATTATAAAGTGTTTAATGTTTTCGATATTCATATTATTAGTCAATATATTCGTAATTATTATTAGATTTTTGGTTCCATTTGTTTATTGAAAAGAATTTTAATAATTATAACAATATTTGTAATGAAATTAGTTTTAAATAAATATAAAAATCGGCGAACAGTCAGTCAGTCCGAGTCTATTATAGTTCTACTAATGGATGGACCCGTTGGCTATTGGCTCAGAGCCACTGCCCGATTGGTCGGCCTTTTTCTGATCGTCGGGTTTCATAGCCGGGAAGAAAAGGACTTCTTTTATATTATTAGAATCCGTCAAAAACATAGCCAACCTATCGATACCGATGCCGACCCCACCCGTTGGGGGTAAGCCGTACTCCAGAGCATTACAAAAAATCTCATCGATAGCCTGGGCCTCGTCATCCCCGGCCGCTTTTGCCTTCGCCTGCTGTGCGAACCGTTGCCTTTGAATGTCCGGGTCATTCAGTTCTGTATATCCGTTGACCACTTCTTTGCGCGAAACGAAAAGTTCGAATCGTTCTGTCAGTCCCTCTTTGGACCGGTGCCATTTGGACAGAGGGCTCATGATCGTCGGGTGCTCTATAATGAACGTCGGGTCCACACAGTCTACTTCGATGAACTCGGCCACCAATTTGTCTAAGAGTCGGGCACTGGTTCGCGGGGCCGGGCATTCGACCTCATGTTTGACACACAAATCGGACAAAAATCTATTTCCGCTCTCACTGTCCAGTTCTGTGGCCTTAGGGAAGGAAACGCCCAGTTTGTGCTCCAACTCCGGAATCATACTAACCCTCTTGAATGGAGGCTTGAAATTGATAACAAGTGCTTCGCCTTCCGGGCCCTCCGGATGGTATACGACCTCATACTTGCAGAAGATCTGCATCACCAGCCCTGAGATCATGGTCTCAACGATGAGCATCAGGTCGTTGTAGTCGGCGTAAGCCATATAGAACTCAAGTGTCGTGAACTCGGGGTTATGGGTCAAATCGATGCCTTCGTTGCGGAACTGTCGGCCGATTTCGTAGACGCGATCAATGCCTCCGACGACTAACATCTTTAGGTAGAGCTCGGGTGCGATTCGCATATAGAGGTCCATATTTAGGTCGTTGTGATGAGTGACGAAGGGCTTAGCGGTGGCGCCGCCGGCGATCATATTCATCATTGGGGTCTCGACCTCAAGGAAGCCCAACTCATCGAAGAAGTCGCGCAGGTATTTGATAATCTTAGCTCTGGTATGGAATTTCTGGCGAACCGTTTCGTTCAGAATCAGATCCAAATACCTCTGACGGAAGCGCTTCTCCTTGTCTTTGAGGCCGAAGTGCAGGTGCGGTACCATATGAAGGCATGGCGTCAACAGCACTATCTTCTTGGGAATGACACTCAGCTCACCCTTCTTGGTCTTACCCGGGTATCCGATGCACCCGATTATATCGCCTCTTCTGATCTTATCGTTGTCTTTGGCGAACTGATCCTCACTCTCATAGAGGCGTGCGTTGGCCATGACCTGGATCTTCGTGCCCTCAGCCCTGAGGTCATAGAAGATCAACTTCTGTCCGGACTCTCTCTTCGCGTGCACTCTTCCGGCAACACTCAACTCATCGGTTCTCACCATCTCTTCGGCCTTCAAGTGATTGTACTTTTCGATGAAATGCGTTAAACTGACGGTCACTGCGAACTTGTGAGGGTATGGCTGTTCACCCGAGGCCTTCATTTCCTGCACGGCTTTGGATCTGATATCGAAGTATTCATTTTCGTCCACTTCCTCCTCGGGCTGACTCTTCTTGACTGAACCAGCCGTCTGTGGCTCAGTAGCGGCCTGTTGTCTCCTGAGTGCATCCCTGGCCACTCTCTCCTCTTCCTTCTTCTTCTCTTTGAGTTTTCTTTTTAACTCATTTTTACTGATTTTCGGTTCAATTGTTTCACTCATTTCAGCAAAAAATACTCTATTTTTCAGATTAACTGAAATTATATGAAAAGCAAATAATTATTATTTCCTATAATTATATGATTTCTCCAAACCTTTGAGTAATTGTTTTGAAATTCGGTTAATTGTCGGCAAAAATCTGTTAATCATCTATAGGTCGACACGTTTTAGGACAACACAGAGTGAGAGCACTTCTGATGCAATTCAGGCGAGTATTGACTGCAAACACAGTTTGTCTGTTGAATCACAGATGGCATCCAATGGCATACAACCGCATTAAATTGAGCCAGGCTTACCTGAATTTGTTGATTTCAAACAGACTGTTAACATTTTCTTGCGACTCACTCGTCAGATCATAATTGAACAGGGCTAAACTGGACTAAACTGGGCTAAAAGCTATGCATTCCAGAGACGAGTTAAAGAAGTGTCTGACTGTTCAGATGAGCTCTTGATGCTCCACATCATTTCATTATAATATCAACTTTAAAATTAAACTCAAAATTCAATTATTTACAATTTGGTACTGACATCAGAAGCAAGTGAGACAGGTCAAAGCAAGCTGTAAAACTTTCTCATTGAATTATTTCATCAGCTGTTATATACGAAGTGTCCTTGCTCGATTTGATTGTTGGTCTTAATCAGTGGCAATGAGAATCAAGTTTAGCATAGGCTCACTTGTAGGTAAACGCGTATTCCGGGTCATCTTTGAATAGGACTTCCCCAGAAATCAATAGCCCTGTAAAGGGTTATTCATGCCTGGGCATCCATTGTTTCTGAGCCAGTGAGCCAGGCTGCTTTTTAATTGTTGAATCGGTATTAAAATTTTGGAATCAGCCAATCAGAGCTCTGGTCATAATTTTATTTAATGACCATTCAACTATTGACCCAACTTGAATATACAATAGATCAGATCTGAGTCATTTTTTATGTGTCTCAGATTTAATTGTCTAGTATTTAACAATACTAGTCTCGAGAGCGGTTCCAACAATGAAAAAGCGAGTTTTCAATCAGAGTCTCGTTCCAAGTGCATGTTGTAGCACTGTAAAGACTGCATAAGCAGCATATGCCTGGTTATATAGCAGCCTTTGCAGTGCTACAACATGCACTTGGAACGAGACTGCGTTTTCAATTGTTCCTCACCAAATATTTCAATAAACAATTTGCTTTACTTATATTTATTGAAATGCAGTATTTTGTGAGAAACAATTGAAAACTGACCCATTGTTGGAACCGCTCTCGAGGCTAGTATTTTTACGTAGAAATCCGGGCACTAGTAATGAATAGAATTTTATTGATTTGTTGTCATTTGTGTCGGAGATCAGATGCGAAGAGTGTAGTATTGATTCGGATTTCTATATAAAGACTTCGCTTTATCTCAATAGAGATCTACTTCTGTTCACATCAAAAGATTTGGTTTTTATATAAAAAAATTTTAATTTCAAAGAAAACAAACCCAGTTTAGAGTCAATACAAATGATCAACGATTTAGTTGATTATAATTTCATAGAAGATCTCAAATATATGTTTCGGTTCAAAGAAAATATAATTGCAATCACTTATGAAAGGGTATAGACCCAGGGCTAAAAATTTCTGAAATCGGATTTCATTCTTAGAGAGCATTAATGATAGCCATCAAAATTCATTTCATATTGATCCAGAGCATTTGTATTTTTTAGATCTTTCTTATAAAAAACTTTCACAAATTAAATATATTTGAGAAATGTAAATAAGTTGAAAAGTTCAAACCCTGATATCATACTCTAGGAAAGGTCAATACAATCTAATTTGATTTTTAATAACCCTTAATATCATTTGAAGAATAGGTGTTTTTTTATAATTATTGAGAAATTTCAGGCTAAGTATGACATTAAATAACGTCTACAAAAAATTATAAATCAATGGCTATCTATGAAAGACTAATATAAACTTATCCACGTTATTTTCATACAACCTATCCGATTTCTTAAATTTTTCCCTGTTTCAATATGCTTTGACCAGTCTATGATGATAGACTTTATAGCAACTATATAGCAATGTGTTCGGTTCAACAAATATAACATGATGATAAATGCAGAGTGAGAGAAGTCAAAATATTTTGTGGCCAAGATCACAACCAAGATCACATCTGACGCAACGTATGTTTGTAAACAAAATAGTTTTAAAAAATAAAATAATATATCATAAGATTCCACGTCTTTTGCTGATTCAAAAAATATATACAGTGCCAGGTTATTGAAATCGTAAGAAGCTCAAAACATGCAAAATCTAGAATCGCAATTTTAACCATGCTCCTTTTCTACCCCTTACGTTATGATAGAAGTATCGCTAAGCGAGTCAAAACAACTCAATTAAAGCTCAATTCTACTAAATTGAGTTCAATTGTGTCGAAATTCGGTCAAAACAATTCACTTTCTAGTTTGAGCTCCATTTTGGCCGCCATTGTGGTCGCCATCTTGTTCTCCATTTGACCCCTCTCACAATGACTATGATACTACCGGTATATATATTCTAACTTAATATTAAAATACATTTCTTTATGCAGCCTGTCAAAGAAAGGACTGACACACTCAAATGAAGCTGGAGCCTAACCCTGATGAGAAAATTTGATGAAAATTTATATTTTGGTAAAGCACTTTGGAAAGAATTTTTTCACCGCGGCGAGTTTTTACTGGTGCAGCACCTGTAGCCGTGAACTAGCACTGTTTCCAGGACAA
>JAQIWA010003250.1:0-10934 GCA_034693305.1 Eueremaeus valkanovi | reverse complement strand
GGCCAAATCCGTTGAGTTTGACCCCCTCCCCTCAATTTTGGGAAAAATCCGCCATTTTACCCTCCCCTATACCCCCCTAGCTTCGCCGAGTCTGGCGATCCCTAGTCTATACCCTACCCTTGCACATCCCTGTTCAAAAGGCTTGAAATCCTGTTATTATTATTATTGTTTGTGATCTACTACTGAAAGAAATGTAGATTCGCTTCAATTGTCAAAGCAATGAATGTGTGAGTACTGTATGTGAAGGAGAGGGGAGAGGAGGCGATGGTTCAGAGCCAAGAATTGCACACAACGGACACGCATTAGTGGTCAGGGATTGAATGTACGATAAAAGAAAGCAATTGTTAGTCTGAGAACGACTTATCTGTGACTCTACTCTGTAGTGTAAGTCGAACTGCGCTCATAACTAAGTTGCTCACTAACCGAGTTATAATGAAATCCAGTTAAACAAAAAATAATTGTGAGGGAACGACAACTGTTCCAGTGCTCACTTTTGCAACAATTCAGTGCGAAATGAGTGAAACAGAAATATTGTAGTGTTTTATAGACTACTCGGTATAGGAATACGAATAAACATATTCTCTGTTCACTTGTGTTCTGCTCTTCCACTCTATTCTGGACACAATCACTAAACTTATGTGAACTCTGTTTATACTGTAAGACACTATTAAAAAGTTCTTATTAAATGTGTTTGTCGTTTCTCACTGTAATAATAAGTCATCTCGGGTACATCCGACATACAGTTCCACTATAGCTAAATGACATTTTTTTGTTCAAATATATTGCGGATAAAAAAGAAAGTTTTGGATTGTTTTCCATTCATTCTATGAAAACCATTCTCCGGATGACTTATTGCCATAATTGTCATAATTATAATATTCACTGTCAGTCTAACTCTTCATCAAATGACCTGAGTTTGAGATTATTGACAGACAGACACCCGATCTGATAGAAGAGCTTGTTTTCTAAAAACAGGTAAAAATTATATAAATTGAATTTCAAAATATAATTATCTGTAAATTATACGGGTATTTGATATTTGAAATGTTGACTAAATCCTTATACAGTCAGTTGTAATGCATTGAATGAGTTCTTATGTATCAAATATTTTCCAATTTGTTTTGAGTCCAACCGAGAGCTGAGTTTTTTCTTTATAATCTCATGTCTACTAAACTTATATTAATTAGATTTTCAAAATGGGTTAACAATTCGTTTGTAAGCAATTCGTGTTCAAACTCAACAGCAATCAGATATACGGGTAAAATATAAAAACCATAAAGTTCAAGTTCAATTTATAATAAGAGATATTTAAGTGATTCAGCAAAAATGGCCCTGATTTATACCAGTGATGAGGAACATCATCCAAATACCTCTCGTGCGACAAATCAATAAATATTTTGATTAAAAGTAACTAAAATAATAGAATTTGGGCTCAATTTACCGAATGTCAGCATTTTTGAGCACTATTCCAACAAACTCTGTACCAATTTTGGTCAAAATGTGGGAAACTTTTTGTAACTTTTCGTTTTGAGGAGAATTTGTTGATTACAGAGTAAATACCATCTCTCCCAAATCGTCGACTCTCCGCATCTCTGGTTTATAATTCTTTCGGAATATTTACTAAAAGCCCAATTAAATAGTGTATAATATTTTTGAATTCATATATATTTTTTGCTTAATAATTCAAAGCATGCAAATCACCCTTGACGTTAATTTCAGCAATCTTCTTTTGCCTGTAATCCAGTACAACTCTATTTTGTGCTCATTTTTGTCAGTTATTATTAATAGGGCTATTATTATAAACAAATCGCTGCAATCACTGGCAACAGGTGTTGAATATACACTCTATAATTGGTTTTTGGGCTCTAATAGTCCTCTTGTATTGTATGCAACAATTTTGTCTTGCCTTCAATTTGTTAGCCTTTCCTCCCTGCCCTTCCATTCCTGCCCTTTTCCCGGCGTTTTGAACACAAAGAAATTTAATTATTTCATAAACTGAATGTGAAATTATATAATCGCAGTGTTTAGCCTCCATTGATCTTCATTTTCTACCTGGCTTAAATCACTTGTTCGTCAGCTTATATTTGAATTTATTCTTTACATATCTATGAATAGGATATTCTCATTGAAAATCTTGATTGAATACAATTATATGATTTTTTATACTTCTTCTGTAGACCTAAAGGATCTCAATTCATACGTAAAGAGAAGAAAAAGCACTAATAGTTTGTCCGCTGTTTAAGAATTCAAGTGAAATGATTAGTTTGATTGCAAACATAATTATTTGTCTTGTATTAAATCAATGCTTTTCCTCTATAAATGGTTCGCCTTCTCGGAGAAGATTTAATGGTAAACATTGTATAAGTTTTTTATTTATATAAAAATAGTTTTATTTAATTATTTGACTCAAAAATTCTAGTCTTTAAAAAAGTTATGTAAAGTAATGATCGTTTGATTATAGACGTAGAAAATTTAAGCGTTGAACCGGACTATAGGGCTGTTAAGCTCCGGTGGAATTATTATAATGAACACAACGGTCTGACCGGCTTTAAGGTTAAGTAAGTTATAGTTCATTATAAGAGAGTAAATAAGAGAGAAATTATAGACTATTTGTTGTCTTATATCCAAAGATTTTGTGAGATCTCTGCCTGGAATTCAAAGATTAGATGTCGGGAAAGACACTTAAGATTATTATCGCCCCAAACAAGTCGTAAACTATCTTCTCGTGACGATAGCACACATAACGACCCCATTATCGATAAATTGATTCGTTTGAATCGGAATACATTCGAGGCATCCATTTATGACTTACGAATGCTAACCAACTATACGTTCAGCGTTAAGGCTGACCTCTATTCGCCGCAGACCAGCAGTCATGGCCTCTCGCCATATCATCCACTCTACAGCAAAGTGCCGGCGGCCGACCCTTACCGACCGCATACAAACCCAACAGAGTTCGAGTCTGACTATTATCGCAATGTAATCGTCGAAACAAAAAGCTGTGAGTCTTTTGAATATAGTTTTGAATATTTAGTATTCAATTTCAAGCGTATTATACTCTTTATACCGGTTAGTCCCACTCCTCATATTAATATAAGCCGGTATAGCCGGCACTAGTATAGCCAACAGACCTTAAATGGGGTAATTAGGATACGGTATAATGAACTTTCATTAGCTCTTGTGTTCTCTGCACTTGAATTTGTGGTCTCTTTTATGATGCTATGGCTTATTACGAAAGAGTATTTTATGACAACATTTTACATAAGTTTTAAACTTTATTGATATTCAAGTAATAAAACAATTTTTTATTAACTCTTAACTCACTCTTTACACGGAATCATAGTCTCAGCCAAAACGAGTCGCTGTTTAGCCAATACATCCGATGTAGTCGTAAACACCGGACCGTATTTTAGTGGTAAGATTACTGTTGAAGACGCCAACGACCACCGGTGCTCTGTTTATGGCAACCGAAGCAATAATCAGAATGTCTATACACTAACTATTCTACACGATGTGTGCGGAAGCAAAATCATTGTAAAGAATTTTATAATACTTTTATTGCAAACATTTCTATGCGATTGGACTCTAAAGAAAATATTGCTTTTGTTCTGCTTTTCAAACCCAAACTTATAGAACAACTCAAGGATTGAGACTATGGTAATGGTTCACGAAAACAGAGAAATACTAACACATAATTCGCGTCGTTTTCTGGTTGTTTGCAATTTTGTTCCCGAGACCTATACACTGACCGCATCAGTAGCTGTGCCCACACACCTATTGAAACGTAAATTCAAGAGCGAAGACCAGAATCAGAACCATTCGGTTGAGAACAATGTGATTCCGACCACAAAAGCAAACTCTGCTAACAGTGACACAAATAATGACAGCAATAATATCATCGATAAGAGTAACGATATCTTCACTTTCGATCACTACAAGCAGTCACACAATGTTCGTGACTCACGAATGTTAGCCCAACATCAGGAGCACCGGATCCTCAACAGTAACCAAATCAATAGCAATGCAAATACTAATGGAAAAAGTGTTTCAGGTTTTTGACAATTCATATGAAATGATTGTATTTTTAATTAATTTATAAAATAATTTCAATACAAATAACTCATTAATTAATGCATTCATTTGTGTTTGCAATGAATATACAGATCAATACTGGAATCAAATATTCTCTACAATTCTGTTCGTCATAAGTGGACTCATATTCTGTGTGATTGCGCTCTTATGGTTCACAACGACTCCGCAATTAAGTGATAAAAATAGGGAAATACAGTCATACATATCAATGGGCAGCGCATCGGATGAGCAAAAGAAGTTCAACCAAAACAAAGCCATTCTTAGTGTTAACGGATCTCCTATTGCTTTAGTATCGATCGATTCATTGGGCGAATCGTTCGCTTAACTTAATATTTATTATTCAATCGATTTCTCGTCTATTTATGTATTACTTCCACTCAATTCAACGCTTATTTATATATATTTTTTGTCCCAATATTTGCACACATTTTTCGAACACATTATTTGTCGAATAAAATAGTAATAAAAAACAATTAAACGAATGAATGAATGAATGAATGAATAATTTAATGAAAAATTCCGATTCCGAGCAAAAGATTCCTTCGCGTGAAGTGTGTGTTCAGAATATAAGTCGATTTAGTTCTATACGAACCCAACAGAAACTGTTCACTATTAGTCCTGAAAAGCAATTATTATTATTATTAGTCTATATTTGAAACCAATTCTCAAACAATCGATTACTTGACAACTGGAGAGTGAGTTATATTCAGTTCTTCGGTGTCGATGTCGTCCAGTAGCGACTGTACGTCCCATAAGACAATACAGTCGTCAGTGCCTCCCGACGCCAGTATTGCTCCCTCCAGTCCCCGACTGAAACTCAACGAATATATTGTGTCGTAATGTCCGCTCATTTCTGCGATCAGATACCCGAACGCAATGTCCCAAAACAGGATCTTTTTGTCGGCGCCCGCAGAGGCCAAGTAGCGACCGGTGTTCTCAAAAGCCAAGGCATATATTGTTCCTTTATGTCCAGTCATGAATCGAACGCATTGGCCATTCAGTACATCCCATAATCGCACCGATCGGTCTGTAGATCCAGTGGCGATATAATTAGAGTTCGGGTGGAATTGAACGCACTTTAAGACAAATCGAATCATTGGTTAGGTTTTAATCGATCGTAAGATAATCTAAGAGTGGAAGTGGCTCTACACCCATGACCTCTATATTATAGTCTTATAAACGAAGTAATCATTTGATACATACGTCGACATCAGATATATGTCCAGCGAATAGCCTCAAAGGGTTGTACTGGTCAGTTGCCCAAAGCCTTGCGGTCCTATCGTGAGAACAGGAGGCAAAGTAGTAGCCGTGAGGACTGAACTTGACGTCCCAAATGGGAAAACAGTGTCCTTTATAGGAACAGACATTAGTCCACGTCATTAGACTCCATAAGCGAACTATAGGTTTGAATAAAATGATTGTTTGAAAGGAATATAAAAGCACTGAATGTCCGGACGACTCACTCGTCGCGTCTTCAGAACAGGACAGCAATAAGTCTCGCGAAGGACTAAAGCTGACGGCATAGACAGGTCCTGAGTGTGCGGCCAACACCTTAATGTCGAACGTGTTCTTGTCGTCTAACATACGGTAGAGAACGTCATCCACTTCTTTGTCAATCAGTTCCAAATCAGCCGTCGGTTTCATGACTTTGAGTTTGTGCGGCGAAAGCGGCCAAACCCTGATTAGAGAGTCGGAAAAGCCAGCGGCCAATAGCGTCGAGTCTTCGGACACATCGGCGCAAATGGCGGCCATTTCGTGGTTGTGCTGTGCGTTCAGTAGTGTATAGAAGCAAATGGAGGGCAGGGTCTCCGGACCCACTTTCAGTGCCTTTGCCGACTCCTTGCGCGCTCTGACTTTGTCTAACTGTTCCGAATCCCTCAACTCAGGCAAAGGGATTCGATTAATGGGCGGAGCGTTCGGATCGGTTCGGGCTTTCTTTGCTTGAGTCGTCTCTTTCTTTTTGGTCTTCTTCTTAGGCTTCTCCGGTTCGGGTCCGTTCTCTCCGGCCACCGAGTCATCCATTTCCGTGTCCGGTATATCGATCTTCAGATCCGGTTCTTTGAACAAACCGTAGAATACTTTGGCTTTGTTTGCGTCCCGTTTTGGTTCGCCATTCATACCGCCGGCCACTGCTTCGACCTGTCCTTTGGTACGGGTAAGGCCTTCGTAGACATCGAGGTATAGGTGCTCTTGAATTATGTTTTGGAATATAGAAGTGTTTGGTTTACTCTTCTCCTGAAGAAAGCGCTTAAAATAGTTGTACGAATCGCGAGACAGACGTAAAGTAAATAAGTTTTGTTCGGATCTAAACGTTTCGATGATATCGTTGTTCGCATTCAAGTGATCTTTTTTGGTCACAACCGACAGCTTTTTGATGTCCTCTTCGTAGTAGAACTCCTGCTGATGACCGAACTTCGCCATAAAGTTGATGGCCTGGTCTTCGTGGCCGTTGTATACCAGTTCCAAATACATGTGCACAAAGACCGGGTACAACAACATAAGCAACTCATGTCTGTAGGAGTCGAGTGAGGACTCAATGAACTTCCGGAGAGTATTGTAGTTCTCCTCATATATGTCCGGATTGTCGTCACTCTTGTATGTCATCAAAACATTAGACAAATTGCTTTCACTTCCGTTTCCGTCCATTTGTTTCGCCTCTTCTTCACTCAAAACACTCAAAAGTTGTGTTTCTTTTCTTAACTGACTTTCCGTTTGCTGTAAATTGTTTTTCTTAAGGAACTGAAGAACTGCTAAAACTGTGCTTTTGTCCAAAACAGGGCTACCGTTCCCGCCGCCGATGCCCTGTTGGCCAGCACTCGATGACTGTTGCACTGAATCCGTCTTCACCTCCGCTGTTGTCTTGTTATCCATTCGGCCATCGATTGAATTGTCGATCATTTGGACGTCATTTGAATGATTGGATGCACTGATTGAATGGATGTTCAGATCACTCAACACATCGGTCTCTAAATCGCTGTTCATTTCGGATCTGATTTGCAGTAAATCTCTTCAAAAAGCAATCAATTGTTTCGTAAGAAAAGAAAACTTTATTTTAATTTAAAATATTTTTAATAATTAAAAGAAAATAATGGAAAACAGAATCAATTGATTGAAATATTTATTTGTTTTGTAAATAAAGTAATATTTTTGTGAATTTATTTCATTTAATTTGAGTTTAGCTCAAAATTCATTCACAAATATTTTGTACACTTTTTGTCCGAAATATTAAGAATTAATTTATTTTTATATTGTTTTCAATACAAAACTATTCAAACTATTTGTGCGAATGCATTGAAATTCAAACGTAATTTCTTTTCATTCATATCTGCACTCAATTTACAGTTCAGTCGAAGAAAAGCCAATTTTTTCCATTGATTTCTGTGGAAAACGTTTGCAATTCTTCGGTATTTGCAGTAAAAATAAGGCTTTTCTCCACCAAATCGCTGCAAAAGTATAGCAATAATAACATGTGTTTTAAAATACAATAATTTTTTTAATCAACAAATGATTAAAAGCTTTGTTTACATCCAATAAAGTCAACAAAAAAATGTTTAAACTGTTTAAGAGTTCTTCGTTTGGCGTCAATTCATTGGTTAAAATCAATTGTCAGACAAAGTCATCGATAAATAAGACGACAATCCGTTGGAAACGACAGACTTTGAGCCGAAGACCGTTCAAGATATTGACCGAATCGGGCAAAGACTATAACAGACAATACGACTACAAAGAGTCGGTTAGTTCTGGAGAACTGGAACTCAAGTCAAATGTTTTGAACCAAAAGGAGAGAAAAGATTACAACAAATACTTTGAGGAAGGATTCAGTGAAGACTATGTGACCAGAGATGACGCCATCGATGATAACTACAATGAATTGAATGCACGAAGACTTGAATCCAAAGACAATTCACACAAAACTCAACTGAAATGCAATGAAAAGAAAGGAAAACAAGATTTGGATAAAAATATGGAAAAAAAGAAAACAAATAAAACAAAAACTAATAATAAAAACGAAAAAAAAGTTTCGGAAAATGTATTGAAACCAAAATTGTCGGGAATTCCGGTTTACGAGAGATTAGGCGATAATAACAACCAATTCATGTAAGCATTGGCACAATTAGTCTCTACTTATTTGAAGGTCTTTTCAATCATAACTTTTTTCTGAATATATTTAACAGTAATTTAATGTCAAACTTAAAAATGAGGAAAAGGAGAGAGAAATCAAATTTAATGCTTTTGGAGGGAAAGCGTCTGATATGCGATGCAATCGGTTCTGGCATTCAATTGAATACAATTTTCTTTACGAAAGAAGAAAATCTGCTCTCAATTAAGGATTTGGATCTATTGGTGGCCAATGGGGTTAAGCTGAAGCAAGTGCTCTATAGAGACGTCAAATTGTTTAGCGAACTGACCACAAGTCCGGGTGTAATAGCTTTGGCCGAACGACCCGTTAATGAGAAGATATATTCGAAGGACTCATATATTAGTCAGAAATTACCCCTCATTTTAATCGGCGATAACGTCAGAGATCCGGGAAATTTGGGAACAATGGTCAGGTGTGCGGCCGCTGTCGGCGCTCACAAGTTGGTCCTCATGAAGGGCTGCGCTGATGTCTGGGAGGCCAAGGCATTGCGTTCGGGTGCGGGCGCGCACTTCCGACTGCCTATCGTGAGTGACATCGAATGGCCTCTACTTTTCAATCACATCCCTATCGACCGACCATTCGATCTCTTTATCGCCGAATCGAACGATGACTTCGACGAAAATGTAAGCACATATAGAGGCGGACAGATATCGAAGTCTGGGTCAGACATACCCTCGCATACAATCAATACGATTACCAAAGACTCGGACCGAATGTCGGCTAAAACTGTTTTGCGCGACGACTCGTACGATGACTCGAATCCAGAGCTAATCCATTACCGCAACTCATCGATCGCATCAGCCATTTATAGCGACACAAAGTTCTTCACATCAGGAGTGGACAGACCTATAGTTCTGGTGATTGGCGGCGAAACACACGGTTTGAGTAACCAGTCGTTCAAATTGGCCTACGATTACATCGGGAGGAAAATCAAGATTCCATTGGCGTTCGGCGTCGACAGTCTCAACAGTGCCATCGCATCGGCGGTTATTATGTATGAAATGAAACGACAATTTCATTGTCAGAACAACGACTCGAATGCAGTCCAAAGTTTGGGACAAAAGGTTTAGACATATAAATGAAATCTAAGCTTATATTCGATATAAAAAACTGTTTTTATTTATAATAAATATTTCAAAACTAATGAACAAAACGTCTAATACTTTCCGAACCATAACTTGTCGTAAGGACTGAGCCATCGCTCGCATCCCTGCATATTGTGTTTGACTACCCGTTCGAATGTAAACGGATTTATGTTCTTTTCGGCCAACTCTTTGTCCTCTCTCTCCCAGTGCTCCAGAATTTCCTGACTCACAGGGAAGGCATCGCACGGAAGGCGCTTAGAGATGGCCTCCAGAAAGAAATAGCATTCCTCGAACTCGATTTGACCCCCGACCTCAATGAGGACGTGACCCGCTTTGATGGGCGTCACGTAGTGGTGGATACTGGCCTTCCCGCCCCCCATGCGCTTGCCTTGACTCTGGTGTTGAACGGCATTGAAACCAATTAATGACTGATTGATTCAATGACAGCCCAATGGGCTTCAGGACTGAGGCCTACCTTCTTGGAGACGGGCTTCCAGGGCGGCTCAATGCGCCAAATGGCGAACATCTTCGAGAGGTTCAGGTGTTTGTTAGTCGTAGTCCTAATCATATCGATGTGGCCTTCGGTCAACTGAGTGCCGGTCAACGCCTTAACCATTGAATTGTATTTTTGTTACCAAAAGCCGAAAGTCTTATCAATTGAGTCAATGCTTACAATAATACCGAACTGTTTGTGAATCAACTGATTGTTTATAAGTTCCGGCCCTTTAATGTCGTGCCACTGACGCGGGAACTTACGCGGTCTGACTCCGTGCCAGCTCGGGATCGGCTCCAACCGTATTAGAGGCCGTTCCTCTTCGGGCGGCAGTGGTATGTCTATGGGTTGGGAGTAAACAAAATCAGTTGCAATACATGTGACAAGTATTCAAACGAATGGCAATACTCTTCAGGTTTGGAGGAATCGGCCAAAGCTTTCGACCTCTTATGGGCTGAAAGACAATCGGATTGACTGTACGTTCGGTTAAATATTTGAATAAATTTATAATTTTTAGTCGAAATTAATATTAATATTAATATTGTCTTACATTTGAGTCTGAGTTTAGATACGAAACAATTCGTCATTTTTTATGAAAATTTGTTAAATATTCAAAATATACTTAAATTTATTCAGCGATTGATTGAATCAGAAATGGATTTAAAATACAAACAAAACGATTAATTAAGTCGTAAAAACTAATAAGAATACGTTCTTGGTCAATTCAAACAAAATAAGTCCAACAAACAACAACCTGAATACAAATTAAAGCGATTAATACCTCAATGTTTACAATACAGTATACAGTGCTTCTCAGAATATGCGCCCGATTTGAATCTTAAACTACACAAAAACTACAAGAGCTACAATATCGATTCTGGTCTTATTTGAAAGAGGGATAAAGGGAGGTTTGATAAAAAAATTATATGAAAAATATCCTTGCACAATTCGAGGCGCTAGATTCGAAAATGCTGAAATATTGATTTTTAAGTTTTGTGTAGTTTGAGATTCTGTGTGGATCCAGAACTTATTATTCGCGGCACTCATAGGTATGGCTCGCGATATACCAGTTCATGACAGTATAAGCGCACTGTTAGTCGCCTATTAACCTGTCACTTGACTC